>VDFB02389530.1:0-27715 GCA_007258455.2 Sequoia sempervirens
GCCCAATTCAATATTGGCTCAACTAATTAAAAGGTAAACTAATAAAATATTCATTGCTTCATCTAAGGAAGAAAAGAGTTACAACTGGTAATCAATTAGTAATACAATTTTGATTGAATCTCATAAATTAGTGGACTATTAGAATTTTACTTTGTAACATTTAACTCAATATGTCTGTAAAATATCACTTCCTTATTGAATCCTATATCCTTTTCTTACAAACCAATGAATTCATTTTAGTGTTTAATCAATTCATTGAAGTGAAGCATAAAACTAATTCATCCATTCTTGTGCAAATGATAAGAAGAGAAATGAAACCATCATTAAAAATTGCCTTCATAACTTGGAAGAATACACATAGGAGAGCAATATTCTAAAACTATAATTCTTCATTTGTGACATTGCTTTGTAAAAGCATATTTAAGATTCATATATAGTATAAATTTTCATTTTAAACCTTTTTGTGACATATCTACTAGAGTGCCCATTTACATTCTATTTTTCCTTTTTGAGCATAGTATTTACTGTGGCCATGTCTAGACTCAAAATTTTAAACTCTCTTTTTTCAGCCATGAAATCCCCTTTATATATGTAGGTGAGCAACAAGCATCTGACTAAATTACAATTTCAATTTTCATTTGAGTTCATTCAAAAAACTAATTCTAACTAACTCATTGGAGAACTACCACACGACTTCACAATCAATCATTTGTGAATAGGGGAGGACAAAAGGAAAAGAACATGTGCAGGATATTAACTATCATTTTCACAGCATTGGTTGCTTGAAACAAAAAATATTTCATTCATATCTTCTCAAAGACCTTCCACATCAACACGAGAGAACAAAAGACAAACCACAAACATGTGAAAATAAAATACTCCTATGCAAAGACCATGGTGTCAACGAAATCTAAAACTAGGAGGTGACCCTATTCAGGGTCATTAGCATCCGAAAATGTTCGTCTGCTCCCTGTCCTTAATGCAATTGGAGGGATTAGCAATACATCATCATCAGAGCTCCCATATGGCACTAGAGAACAAAGGTATTGGACATAGTCCAAATCAGTGTCAGCTTCAGCATTTGAAGGAGATTCTGAAAGCATAATAAGAGAGTTGCATTTACCTAGGTAAGCCCTATGGCTCTTCTCCTTTTTCCTGGCCTTCTTCATTGACACTGCCAATTCCTTTCCTTTGCACTCAACCACTTCATCTGGAAGGTTCCTATTCCTCAAGTGATAAGTACTCTACACAATTGATTTCTTCTTATGGCCTCTATCCCTCCTTTTACCCTTTGAAATCTCAGGAGAAGACATGGCTTCATGCTCAGTTATGTCTTCATGACACTCAAACATAATTAGTTGGCTAGACCTCCGAACAGGTGGAATTGTTGCACTAGCTTTTCCTATCTTCTCTAAAACTAGAAGAGTGATAATTAAAAGGATTATTGACTCAAGACCCACAAGAGAAGTACCCCAATCCCAATAATTGTAGACAACACAAGCAACATAAATCCTAAATAGACTAGAGAACCTAATTTCATACCAATTCACTCAAGATGAAAACACTAAAACTTTAATTAGGAAAACTTACAGGTTTTTCAATATCTTTTACTACACACCTTAATTTTACTTTAGATTGAAAAGATAGTGTGAAAAAATAGCGATCAACCTACATTAAGTAGAAAATTCAAGCATGCAAAATTAATGATTCAAAACTCCTTACACAAGCGAATTGGTAGCTTATTAGTTGAGCTCTGAATTTGGGCCATTCATCCTAGAGCAATTAAAACTTCATCTAAGGTGGCCATTATTTTTCCACCATTATCCACTTTCTTCTTCAAAATAGTGAAGCTATCTCAAATGCTGCCACATTCTTTTCTAACCTTGATTAATCATAGTTGATTTGACAATTACCATGTATTTCCAACCTAATTCATGATTTTCATTAATATCGGTGAAGTAGATAGGACTAGTTTCTTAAAGATAAACTTTCTTTATATGCTTCATTGCTTCATCACTGATCCTCCAAAAAATTTAGGGTTCAATTAGCGATGAATTCATTTATGCGATGATTTTCTATCCATTGGATCACCTTGATTTAAAACTTTATCAACAGTTCTCCAGTCCTTTAGCTCCTTTACTTTTTGCTTTATGCAAAATCCCTAGGATCATGCCATGTTTCCCTTATAATTAATGGTCATCGCTTGTCACTAATTTACTTCATCTTTTCTTACCTCCATTAATGATGTAAACATCCCTTCTATGATCTTTAGCCACTAGTTATGCGGTCATAGCTTTGGTCACATTCATCCTTCCATCACACATCGCTAATTCAAACCTTGTGCCCAAGATCCCATCTGCAAGGGGAGATATTGTGGAAGCACCAGATTTAGAAATGTACAAGCTGCATACAACAAATGGTACATAATACATAGCTCATAGGATCATATCTCATTAGCAAAAGAAAAAACCCTTTAGAGGACATCCATCGCTAATCACTAATTCAAATTTATCTTTTCAATGATGATCCATGATGAGAGACAAGAACATAAGACTAGGGCATCACTCATCACTAATTCAAACTTGAAGGCTCAAAATCCATTAGCGATGAGAGATGTTAAAGGAAAATATCATTCCATCGCTCATCACTAATTCAAGGTATAAACCTATGAATAAATTAGCAATGAGCAATACAACTATGAGGGCCATTGAGACTTAAGTTAGAACTTTTAAGAATGTGCTCATTAGTTGTTCAAAAAAGGGGACTTCTCTAGGGAGAATAGTAGGCTCAAGCATTCTGAGTCACATTATACAAAGGATATAGAATTTAGGTGATTCAGACCTAGACACAAGAAGGGCCAATCACATGATAACACTAATGATCATGAAATATTTGGTGTGACCGACAATAAGCAATACATAGTAACAGAATAGAATGCCAAGCAATGAAAAAAACCCTAAACCTCTTATAAGAACCCTACAATAGATGTAACAAATATTTGTAGATAAAATTTCATAGGGTTTCTAACCTGAGCATTTCGAATTTTGTAAAATTTCAAAGTCTTGTCACTTGTAAAGAAGTCATTTGGCTTAAGAGACTGTGTTTAGATATTGGAATAGCACAAGGTGTAGTGACAATTTATTGTGACAGTTAGAGTGCAATATGTCTAGCCAAGAACCCAACATTTCATGCCAAGACCATGCACATTTATGTACAGTATCATTTTGCTAGAGACATGGTTGAAGATGGAAAGGTGAAGCTTGCTAAGATAAAGACTTTGATGAATGGTGTTGATTCTTTAACTAAGCCTATGAGCACAGAGAAGTTTAGATGGTGTTTAGAGACTATGGTCCTTTCAACCCTTAGCAATTAAAGAAATAATGTTTACACCCTCATGTTGCTCTTGCAAGGTGTTTGACAAGTGGGAGATTTTTTGGGAAAATGTGTCTCAGCCTTGCAATTATATGCGGTTTATTGTTGATAGGACATATATATATATGTTTCCTAGTTACACCGATAGATGTATACAATGGCAACACAGAGCGAAAGGTGAGCTTGTTAACATTTTTAGGAAACTTCTAGAATAGTCGACATACATTAAATAAAGGATATATTGTAAATTTGGACTATTCATTATTAGGTTTTATAGAAAATGGTAGATACTTTGTTGGCCTATCTTTACTTACAATGTAACTCTATTTTATGAGGGTGTTGTATTACAACTTCGTTAGAGATTGTGGTTATTTTTGAGATTCTAATAGTAGTCATCTTGTCTCTTGATCTCTAAGTGGTGACACTCCTGTGACAAGCTTTCTCTACAACTATATTATAATCTTTGTGATTTACTGAATAATATATTGGGTGGCTTTTGGAGTGTGGGGTTTTTTTTCGAAAAGGTTTTTCCCCAATTAAATCACTCTATTGTGGTATGCATAATATTTTCTGTTTATTTTTGTTTAAGTTTCTATAACTCTTAAAGATCTGTAAAATTTCTACACGATTCTCCTCTCAAGATTAGTGTAGGAAGTTATTTCTCTACCTTAGCTTCCTTACATAAAAGACCTATTTTTACTTTGACGAGCAATGGATGACTTTATTTTCCCTAGGTTTGTAGTAACAACTAGATCTAATATGACATAGGATCTTTTTGAAACATCTTATAGGGAACTACTAGAGTGAAAGTTGATAAATTATAGTCTCTTAGGAGAATTTTTGAGAATTTGCAAATAAAGGATTCAAAATTTGTAAACATTTTTTAATCAAATCATGAATATTATTAATCAAATTATATCACATGGAGAAAAAATAATTGATCTAAATATTGTAAAAAATATTCTCAAGGATGTACATAGTAAATTTGATATTATTTTGGTTACAATGGAAAATTCCAAAGATCTAACACAAGTATCTATAGATTATTTTAGGGGAACTATGTTATCAAACAAATCCATAATGCACAAGAATAATAATTCCTCTTTATAGAATGCATTTAAATCAAAGGTTTCATTCAACAGAGAGGAAGAGGATGAAAAAGATATAGAAGCAAGGGTAATAATCAAAGAAATGAAAGGAGTAGTCTAGATCAAGGTGGAGGGGTGAATCATAATTTATATACTCAACTTTAGAAGCTATATTGATCAATTTTGACAACAATCTCATAATTATGATATTTTAATATTTAGTGAACTATTAATACAATAAATTTGGTCATATGCACATGAGTGCCAAAATTTTGAGATATAGAGGTAGGGGTAGAAATAATAATCAAACAAATGAAATGATTAGTATAGATAAATTTATAATCATTCTCACAACTCTAGAGAGTGTAGCAATTAGTTTTGAGAAAAATCACAAAAGTATGATAAGTTTGATATTTAGTGAAGTATTAATATAATAAATTTGGTCATTATGCATATGAGTGCCAAAATCAAAGTATATGAGGGTAAAAAAACTATATATTTAAATGTATCTAAAACTAATTCAAGTTCCTTATTAATTACATTTCATGGTTTTCAAGAGACCTATAGTGATATTTAGTTTACAGATGATGAATTTACTAATCGTATGATATAAATAGACATTTATTTATAATTTTAGATAGTTATGTGTAGTTAGAGGTCAAACTAGGTGATGATAATAAAGTGTTTATTATGGATATAGGTTTTATTAATATTTTTACATAATATGATGAAATAAAGCATATTCTACCTGTTTATTTGGTGCTCAAATTGAAGCATATCTCATGTTTTTTGGACAACTTGTACAAAAGGGTTACAAATTATCTTTTAAAGATAATGTGTTGGCCATTTAATTGCAAAAATTAAGATGACCAAGGGTTGAATGTTCCCACTTTGATTCAAAAGTGAAACTCGAAAGGAAGCTAAGGAGAGCCCAAAGAAAATTTGAAGGTAACTTATTTAGACCAAACATAAGTATTCATTTAAGGTTTGGTCACCATCATTTTAGAGGTTTGATTTTATTGCAAAAAATATATGGTGAGAGAATTATCAACAATTAAGGAGCTAACTAGTTAGTGTGAGCATTATATTATAGTGAAACAATAAAGGAAATTTTTTTGATATGAACTTATTATAAAGAAAGGGAACTACTAGAGGTTGTTCACACTAATTTACATGGACCAATACAAACTTCATCATTGAGGGAGAGTATATTTTATAACTTTTATAGATGCTTTTAATAAGAAGACATTTTTTTTTTCTCAATTTGAATTCTAAAGCCTTCAAAATATTCAAGGACTTCAAATAAATTGTTAAAAAGTAGAGCAATTAATACAATAATTTACTCAAGTTAGAGAGGTGGATAATACAAGTCAATGAGTTTCTATATTTTTTAGTTATCATGGAATTAATAAAGAAATTATTAAAAGGTAAACATAATAATAGAATGGTGTTGTAGAGGGGAATAATATAACCATAGTGGAATCATGTTGAATTCCAAGAACTTTCCTAATGATTATTGGATAGAACTAGTAGTGAGTGTAATGTATATTCTAAACAAAGTTTCTATTGGAAAGTGATGCATGAGCCTCACCGTCATGCAATTTTCTGAGGATTTCATGAATTTTTATTAATAAACAATTAATTATAATAACTATTTGTAAGTGCATGTTCACAGTAGCTATCATGTACACTCTTATTTTTATAACATCTATTTTAGTTCAATGCATGCATGAACTATATTTTTTATTAGTAATCCAAAACCTCTATAAAGACAGGTCATATGTAATGAATTATATTATCAGAAAAATAAAAGGAAGGTGTCATGTAAAAGGAATTCTTTTCTCTCTTCTTTGTTTCTATGTTTTATATTTGTTGCTTCTGTCAATGGTGGTTGTATAATCCTTGGCTTAATATTTTAAAATTGGTATCAGAACAAAAAGATCTGAGGTGATTTGAGGTTAAATAAGATCAAAGGATCATTAAAGAGTTGAAATTGTATGAAAATAATTAAAGTGTTTGATGTGGTCATTCAAAGGAGTGTTACCGAGTAGGAAAAAGAAATGTATGACATCACCTAGTTTTTGTTTGATATAGAAGTTATTGAAATTTGAATGGTAATCAAAAGAATCATAGCCTTGAGGAGCCACCTAGTTAAAATATTAAGCCACCTATATTATTCAAACAAGATGGGCTTGGTTTAGAAGTCAATAAAGGATAAGGCTGCAATTAGGAAAAAATGTTGTTTAAAAAGTATGTTTTAAAGATAGGAAGGGACCCCTCAAAGGGATATCTGAAGACATCACTATGTGTTTTTAAGAGGAGAAAAGTATATTCAGAAGGGTTCCCCAGGTGACAGTGTTGAGATTGCTAATATAAGGAAAGAGAAGCGAATGTCAAAGAGCCAATGTCAACATGGAAGACCATAGTTTCAGATCTATTGAAGAAAGAAGTAGATGCATCTGTAGAAGAGTTCAAAAATATTTCATAAAGACAAAAATGGAGGAATCACAATTTTTCAAGAACGTGAGTTTAATTTTTTTGTTTCAATGGGAAAGATTGACAAGAAGGTGAAGAAAGAAACTTCAAATTTAAAGTGTGAGAAAGATAGTTTGATAGAAGAATTAGTGAAGCTCAAAAAAATTAACTCAAAATTGATAGAGAAGATAATGGAGTTTTCAAAAGAAAGGTGTGATTATTTGTACGAGAATGAAAATTAGGAAAAATAATTAGGAAAAATGAAAAAAATGAAGAGTTAGAAGGCTAATTGAAACTACTTGATGAGGTGAAGAAAAAGAATGAATATCTGGAAGGAAACCTAAAGTTGTAGAGAAAGAAATTGAGTGTTTGAGGTCAAATCCATTGTTGTGTGATGCTACATGTAATACGAATAATTTGTATTCTTCATTTGATATGGGTGATGTAGCTAAAGTTACTTTAGGTAAAGAACGTGAAGTTGAAGATGAAGATGCATCTGAAACTAAATATTTTTCAGCTTGTGATGTTAATAACAAAGGTCGGTTTGAAAAGAGTGTTGGTTTGAAAATTATGAAGAAAATGGGATATGAAAGAAAATGTTTGGGAAAACATGAAAAAGGAATGAGAGAGCCAATTGTGAGGCCAAATAATGAAGGCCTAAGATGTTGGTAGAGAGATAGAAATGATGTAACAAGTGTTACAAGTTCATTCAAATCAGCTAAGGGTATGGAGTTTATGGAATGTTCTCATTGTTAGAGGGGAGGACATAAAAAAGAGAAATGTTGAGATCTTCATCCTTGTATAATTTGCGGGTTGAAGAATCATGCAAAAAAATAATTTTGGAATAGAGAGTGGAATGCACAATTTGAGAAAGATTGTATGCAGATTAATTATGGATGGATTGGATCCAGTTGAAAAAAAGTTGTAGATATATTCAAAGGGTTGTATAAATATAAATGTTGGCATGTTAGAAGCAATAAAGTATCATACGATCTAAGAGACATTGAGTCTTCTTTATGTTAGAGAATGGAAGGGAAAACCTTGTGATCTAAGAGGGTCTATTTGCATAGTGAGTTGCTCAGCTTCAATTTAGAAAACTTTAGCATCGTATTGTGATTCTCAGCATCAAAGGGGAGTATGTTGGAAAGTGATTCATGAACCTCATTCCCATGCAATTTACTTAGGATGCCATGCAGTGTTATTAATAAGCAATTAATTTTAATAATTGTTTGTAAGTACATTTTGGTTGTAGCTATCATAAACAGTCTTATTTTTATACAAGGTATTTTAGTTCAATGCATGCATGAACTATATTTGGTATTGGTAATGCAAAACCTCTATAAATAGAGGTCATATGTAATGAATTCTATTATAAGAAAAATAAAAGAAAATTCATGTATTTGTGTAAAATAATTCTTTTCTCTGCTTTTTGTTTCTGTGTTATATATTTGCTACTCCTATCAATGGTGGTTGTATTATCCTGGGCTTGAGATTTTACATTTTCTACATAGAGTGTCAAAGAGATGATTCTACAAGAAAAATGGAATGGTATGAATCATAGTATACTTAATTTAATAAATTTTGTGTTACATAAACAAATGCAAAAAAATAAAAGGGGAAAAAATTGGATGATAGAGATGAAAAGTATGTTTATATTAGCTATATTGAGTAATCAATAGATTACAAGTTGTACAATCCCATTAGTAGGAAGGTAATCAACAATAGAGATGTTAAGTTCAAGGAAAAGGAGGCAAGGGATGAAAGTATCAAAAAATAAATTACAATTATGACATCAATTACTCAAAATGAAAAGAATCATAAGAAAAAAGTGTGTAGCCAAGACCATGAGTAATAATAGCTAGTTTGAAAAGAAACCCTCAAGGAAAAAAATAAGCAAAGTTGAAAAAACAAAGAAATTTTGAATAAAGTGAATCATCATACTCCCAAATTGTAAGTGATGAACCCAATCCTATGTTTACATCAATAGATCAAGGTAGAGAGGTAAGAAAATAAGTTTAGAAGATATTTACAATCATGGAAAAAATAAAAAATGATTTAAATTCAATTTTTTGTTTATTATCTCTTAATCGTATATATTTTTAGGAAATCAATCAAGGAAGAAAATTGAATCAAGGATTTGGATGAAGACATGTCCATTCCATTGAAAGGAATGAAACATGGGAGCTAGTAGATCTACTTGAAGGTAAATATAGCATAAGATTCAAATGGGTCTATAAGACAAGTTCAATATAGTTTGGATGATGTTCAAAAACACAAATAAGGTTAGTAGAAAAATATTTTACACAATTGCATGGAATAGACTATGATAAGACATTTGCACCAATTGAAAGAATTGATATAGTTATAATGATCTTAGCCATAGCAACATAAATAATTCAAAAAATTATTAGATGCATGTCAAATCAATATTTTTGAATGATTTTTACAATGGCATGGAATAGACTATGGTAAGACATTTACACCAATTGAAAGACTTGATATAGTTATAATGATCTTAGCCATAGCAACATAAATAATTGAAAAAGAAGTGTATGTGAAACAACCACTAGGTTATGAAAATTCATGTATATTGAAAAAATATCTTTATAGTTACAAGCAGTTACAATCCCACTTAATTATTAAGAAAATGCATGTATATTGGAAATAATTAATTTTAAGAAGACAGTCACAAGCCCACATATGTAACGAAAATGCACGTATTGAAACACCTATACACAAAAATAAGACCAATTCTACAATTTCAATGTCTCCTGATCTTCAAAATTTTCTTCTTATTTATTAGTTTCAGAAGTTCATGGCCAACTTCATTATTTAACCCTTTAGTGCAACCTTCTAAATATCTACTTGATTGTTCAATGAGCTCATCTAGAAATTTGTTCACATCAACATTAAACACCTTTCTCCACTACAAAAACTATGAAAATGAATAAGGTCAAGAATGTAAAGAACTGACATACTTATATATTGTTTTGAAATTGTAGCAGCTAAATAGGTCATCTACCTAAATGTACTAAAGAAGTTATATAGAGTGATTATAACAATCTTTCTCTTCCTTGCTCATTATCAAGCATCATCTTTAGTAATAACTGAGTTCTCCTTAGTGATATTGTATACAATATGATGCTCAAACCTTTGAAATGTCACCCTCGCACCCATCAATAATGTGTTAGAAGCCCTTCCCTTGCATCAAAAGCCTCTATTTGTGATCTGGAACACCGAAAGACATGACTATTCATTTTCCATAAGTGTTCATGACAAAACCAATTTCCCTTGTTCTAACAATTATATACTTGTTGGACAACTAGACATTTGCCACGGTGGTTACAATTTTTACTAGTTTTGTCAAACTGAGTTTCAAAATTACCAATTTTGTCAAATGATTGGTTATGAAATTGAACCACATGCATATCCAATGATTATGACTAACAAAAAGTAGACTATTTGTGAAATGAGCGGTTATGCTATTGATCAGAATGCTAATCTTATTTTTGGAATTCGTAATCTTGAGCTATAATGGGAAAATGCATTAAATGCCCCATCAAATGAAATCAAATTTGGACTATTCCCCCCTTTGTTGTGTCTGACCACCATGCTAAGCATTTAATACTTTCCAGCAAATTAATTGTGGTGGTTGAATTTTAATTGGGGAGCCATATTTTGGAAAGGAAACAAAAGATAAAAGAATAGAATGTTTTCGTTGAGCAAAATGAAAAGAGATAGAGAGAGAAAGTTTTTGCAGCAGCAAACAAAGGAATGCTTAGCAGAACATACAACTACAAAAAGTAGAAGTCCAGGAGAACCTGCAGCAATAGAGAACATTGGCAGTGCTCGAGTGCTCCATAATATGTCCACACGCAGCAACACATAGAAGGAAGATGCACCAGAACATGCACAAATTTTGTATGAGAATGTATAGAGCTTTTGCTCTGAGTTTTTGTCAATAATATTTTTGAATGTAATCACTTTGGGAATGAAATAGAAAATAAAATATATTATTTTTGTCTCCTTGTGTTTGTCTCCTTTATTGTTGTGAGTTTTTATTCTTTTCCCACTGCAGTTGGGTTTTTTTTTTCCCAACAGATTGGTATCAGAGCCCTAAGTTTTCTTGGCATTAAGTTTGTTAAAGCCCTAGCTTTTTTCCTCGGAATATAGTGATAGAAAATTAGTTTTTGGGTATTTGGGAAAGCCCTAGTTTTCTAGGTCGTGAAGAAAAGCCTTAGATTTTATCTAGGTATTTATAGTTTTTCCCCATTTAGCAAAATGGCTGGAGGAGATAATAGGAGTTGGCAGCAGCCACTTATATTTTATGGAAAAAATTATGATGTCTTGGCAAAGCAAATGAAAACCATTTTAGTAGCAAATGGGTTCATAGATGTGATGACCCAAATGCATTTGTAGCTTTGAGCAATGCTCAAAAGAACTAGTTGAAGGAGACAAGGAAAAATGATGCCAAAGCACTTAGTCTAATTGAGGCAGCGTTGACAGATGCTATCTTTCCTCGAATAGTAGTAGCTAGTTATGCAAAATAAACATGGGAAATACTTCAAACCACCCGTAATGGGTCTAAGAAAGTCAGGTCAGTAAAACTCTAGCTACAAAGGAGAGAATTTTAGACCATACAAATGAAGGACAATGACTACATTTTAGATTCTCATACAAGGGCTTCCACCTTCATTAACCAATTAAGGATAAATGGAGAAACCATGGAAGAGCAGAAAATTATGGAGAAGATTCTCAAAATTTTACCCACAAAATTTGACCCGGTGGTTATTGCCATAGAAGAGGCAAAGGACCTCTCAACATTATCAGTTGATGAGTTAATGGGTTCACTTCAAACCCATAAGCAGCACCTAAATAGGTTTGCAAATTCTTCCTAGGAACAAGCCTTTAAAGCATAAAAAAATGTGAGAGGCAAGGGAAGAGGAAAAAATGGCAGAGGAAGAGGTCAAAGAAGCAGAGGTAGAAGCAACCACGGAAGAGGAGGCTCAAATAGTCAAGAGGAGGCTAGCACCTCCCAATAAGACTTTCAAAACACAAAGAAAAATAGTAGCTCGAATCATAGATATGATAAGAGTAATGTGCAGTGTTACTACTATCACAAGTATGGTCACTATGCAAGTGAATGCAAGAAGAATTAACGTGACCAAGGGAGTCAAAATGCAAACGTGGAAAATGAGAACAAGGCTGAAAATGAAAAACATTAGATCAAGTGTTCATTGCATGCAATCTTGCAGAACAAAGCAGTGCTGAAGTTTGGTACTTGGATAGTGGCTGTACCAACCACATGATTGGTAACATAAATTTATTTTCCTCCATTGACCATAGCATTAATTCTGAAATCAAAATGGGCAACATTGAGAAAGTTATAGTCATGGGCAAGGGCATAGTGTTCCTACAAACCAAGCATGGTGAAGAAAGATAGCTTCATGACGTCTTCTATACCCCAAGAATGAAACACAATCTCTTGAGTATTGGACAAATGGTCCAAAATGGATATAGAGTGCTAATGGAGAAAGGGGAATGCATCATCTACGATAGAGATGGAAGAAAGAAAGTTATGGTAGCAGTTCAACTGACAAAGAATCTAATGTTTCCCCTCAAAATGAAAATCTCAACACAGTTAATAGGCTTGCAGCAGGCATCCTTCAAAACAGTCATCCAAGACCCATCCAAGCTTTGGTATTTGAGGTATGGGAATCTAAGTTATTCTAGTTTAAATATTTTAGCTAAAAAAGATATGGTTAGGGGCCTACCAACAATTGTAGAGCCTAATGGAAAGTGTGAAGCATGCATCCTAGGTAAACAACATAGGCAACCCTTTCAATCAGGGCATTCTAAGAGAGCTAGAGCACCATTAGAGTTGGTGAATTTAGATTTATGTGGTCCCATGAAGACCCCAACCCTAGGAGGAAATGTTTATTTCATGACACTCATAGATGACTATAGTAGAAAATCTGGGTGTGTCTTTTGTAGAAAAAATCAGATGCATTTGAGAAGTTCAAAGAGTTTAAGGCCTTGGTTGAAAAGAAAAGAGGCCACTATATCAAAATCCTTAGAATTATCTCTCAAGAATTTATGAATTTTTGCAAGTCTCATGGTATTTAGAGACAACTCACAGCCTGGTATACTCTACAGCAAAATGGAGTGGCTAAAAGAAAGAATAGAACCATCATGGAGATGGCAGCAAGCATGTTAAAGTCAAAAGGCTTATCTAATGAGTATTGGGGTGATGTTGTAGCAACAATAGTCTACATTTTAAATAGGTGCCCCACAAAGGCCGTTATTGATAGGATCCTACAAGAAGCATGGATGAAATGCAAATGGAATGTTGAGCATTTGAGAATATTTGGATGCATGGCATATGCACTCGTGGAAAAAGAGAAAAGGCATAAATTTGATGACAAAGGAGAAACATGCATTTTCATAGGCTATAGTGAAGAATCCAAAGCCTACAGGTTGTATAATCCCATCACCAAGAAAGTGGTGATCATCAGGGACATTGAATTCATTGAAAATGAGTCATGGGATAGAACAATTGATAGCAACACTAGTATTTCTATTTCAATACCTCTTGAGGATGAAGAAGCTGCAGAAGGAAGATACTCTAGAACTTTACAACAAGGTAATAGTTCAGAAAACAGCAATAGCAACTCCAAAAACTTTTAGCAGGAAAGTTGCTCCAGAAACTTCTAGCACATGGTAGATGCTCCAGAAGTTCACAACAATAGTCTTCTTCATCAATCCAGCAGTCAAGTAGCTCTTGAAATTCTAATCCTACACTTGCCTCATTGTTGATGGAAGACTAGAACCATGAGGGAAATTTATGACAACACAAGGTATGATGAATTTGATGAAAAATCAGATTTTGCTATGTTTTCTTATAGTGATCCAATGTATTTTGAAGAAGCCGTGAAGGAGGAAAAATGGTGTAACACCATGGATGAAGAAATGGATGCTATAGTAGGAAACAAAACATGGGAGCTCACTAATTTACCCAAAGGAAAATCAGTCATTGGAGTTAAGTGGGTCTATAAGACCAAATCTACTATTGATGGTAAGGTTGAAAGGAATAAAGCAAGGTTGGTTGTCAAGGGATACAAACAACATCCTGGAAGAGACTATGATGAAACATATGCACCAGTTGCAAGACTGGAAATAGTGTGGGCAGTCCTAGCAATTTCAGCCCAGCACGAATGGAAAGTATTACAAATGGATGTGAAATCAGCCTTCTTAAATGTAGTGTTGGAAGAAGAGGTGTATGTGGAGCAGCCAGCTGGCTACGAAGTTCCAGGAAAAAAAAGACAAAATCTATAGGCTCTAGAAAGCTCTCTACAGGCTGAAACAAGCACCACGAGCATGGTATAGTAGAATTGATTTGTACCTTCTAAGCAATGGCTTTATAAAAAGTGGTAGTGAGCCCACACTCTACATCAAGTCAGCTAATTGTGAGATTCTTATTCTTGTTTATATGTAGATGATTTAATTTTTATAGGGAATAGTAATCTTTTCATTGCTGATTTCAAAGAGGCAGTGAAAAATGAGTTTGAAATGACAGGCCTAGGTTTGCTAAAATATTTCCTAGGCATAGAGGTCCAACAAACAAATCATGGCATCTTTATTTCACAAACAAGTTATGCTAAAAAAATCTTGAAGAGATATAGAATGTTGGATAGAAAACCAACCCCAACCCCAACAGCTATAGGTATGAAATTAAGCAAAGAGGACAGCAACACTAGTGTTAACCCAACCCTCTACAAGAGTATGGTTGGAAGCCTCATGTATTTGATAGCAACAACACCTAATTTGATGTACGCAGTAAGCCTAATTTCTAGGTTCATAGAGCAACCTAAGGACACACACTGGCAAGTAGGAAAAAGAATTCTGAGGTATGTCAATGGCACAAAAGGCTATGGTATTATGTACACCGCCTCCAATAAGTTTCAGCTGATTGGGTAGACAGAGAGTGATTGGGCAAGAAATGTAGATGATAGGAAGAGCACTTTGAGATATTTGTTCCAGATGGGTTCAGAAGCAATATCATGGGCATCAAAGAAGCAACACATAGTTTCACTCTCCACAGCCGAAGCAGAATAAATAGCAGCAAATGCAGCAGCATGTTAGGCTATTTGGCTTAGAAGAATCCTTGTAGATTTGAATGAGCAACAAGAAGATTATACAACCATATTTTGTGACAATTTGTCTTCTATTGCATTGACTAAGAATCTCGTCTTTCATGGATGAAGCAAGCACATAAAAATCCACTATCATTTCATAAGGGAGTTGGTGGAGCATGGAGAGATTCAACTTCATTATTATAGATTTGAGCAATAGCTCGCTAATATTTTTACAAAGGCATTGTCAAAAGAATTCTTTGAATGCCTAAGGAATAGGCTTGGTATGCAGGAATGCTCTGGAAATTTGGTTATGGAGAACAAAGAAAAGCGCAGATGCTCTAGAATTTTGGTTCTGGAAAACATAGAAAAGTCGAGATGCTTCGGAACTTTGGTTCTAGAAAACATAGAAAAGTGTAGTTTCTCCAGAACTTCAGAAGACAGTTCCAGAATGCAGAATAGATGCACACGGCTTGCTCCGGAAACTTTGCGTTGGTGCTCTGGAACTTTTGGTTTGTTGCTCTGGAAGTTTTGTAGAGTGATGAAAAAAATAAACTCTTGTGCCAAAAACTTTTCTCTGAAAGTTTTGCACCAAAAGTTTCAAATGACAATGAAGAGCAGAATGGCTCAAGATTAAGGGGGAGTGTTAGAATTTGTAATCCTGAGCTACAACAAGAAAATGCATTAAATGCCCCATCAGATGAAATTAAATTTGGACTATTCCCCCCTTTGTCATGTCTCACCACCATGCTGAGCAGTTAATATTTTCCAACAAATTAATTGTGGTGGTTGAATTTGAATTGGGGCACCAGATTTTGGAAAGGCAACAAAAGACAAAAGAATAGAATGTTTTCATTGAGTAGAATGAAAAGAGATAGAGACATAATTTTTTTGCAGCATAAAACAAGGGAATGTTTAGCAGAACACACAAGTACAAAAAGTAGAAGTTTAGGAGAACCTACAGTAGCAGAGAACATCAGCAGTGCTCCAGTGCTCTAAAATATGTCCAGCACACAACAACACATAGAAGGAAGATGCAACAAAATATGCACAATTTTTGTATGAGAATGTACAGAGCTTTTGCTCTGAGTTTTTGTCAGTAATATTTTTGAATGTAATCACTTTGGGAATGAAATAGAAAATCAAATATATTATTTTTGTCTCCTTGTGTTTGTTTCCTTTATTGCTGTGAGTTTTCATTCTTTGCCCATTGCAGTCGGGTTTGTTTTTCCCAATAGATATTAGTACTCTACCCTTCTAAGAAAATGGGTTACCACTTTCATAAACCCTTTACCATCCTCTAAAACTACTATATTGTTATTATCTGACAATGGTTTTGATCAAATGGCTAGACATGCCTAAAGGTCATTTTGCATAGGACACAACCAAGTGCCCTCAAAATGGACTTTAATGACATCAAAATCTTAAAGCCTCTGAACATAGAAAGGAGATTCAATGACATCAAAATAGAACTTTGACAAATTGTTCAAAAGAAACGTTAGCTGGCAAGTGGAAGTGTAGACTTTCATGATCATATTAGGCTACCAATTTTCTAATTTTTGCAATTCACATAGATCAAAATACAAACAATTAGGCTAATGCTTTTGTCCTTTCAAAGGCTTAATCAAAGCTCAAAGTAATAATAGGCCTAATTTACAATCTGAAATGGATTAATTCATGCCATAAATTGTACACCTGCATATTTCTATAGAAATGTTCTAGAACTCAACGTGACTAACACCATAAAGTTTGTTAGGAAACAAAATGATACTTTCACGAGGACCTTTTCAAATGACAGTTTAAAACCAACACCTCAAATCATATGGATATTACCTCCACTCTCTCATTTTAATTGCTCGTGAACACTTCATGTTGGTTCATGTTGGTGCCACAGTTGTTGTTGCATCAAAATGTCAACCTATTAATGTTGGATATAATCTTCAGAGTTAACGGATCCATGAGAGGCGGTTAGTCCATGTCCGATACGATCACTAGAAACAGATCCATGAGAGGTTGAAGCGGGGGATAAAATTCACCCCTTTCAAATCTAAAGCCACACACATTAACCACTATGCAAGAAGGTTGCAAATAAACATTAACAACAAATATGGAAGAGAAATATGCAACATATATATTGATTTCAAATCTGAATTTGAATTACACAATCATAGAGCTCATATGCTCACATACAACATGGGCTTCACACATACAAAAAAAATCTGCAACTTAAACTTTCAATATCATTCCAGCCATATCTGGATATGCAACCACCAACTCTCCAAATCCCCCTTCTCCAAATGAGCAGCATCAATACATAGAAGTTGTGTGAGAAGAAACCGCCATTAGTTTCTCAAAACAACCTCCACAAAACCACCAAGAAAACCCGTCACTTTCTGCCTATCAATGATCTATCTTTTTTCTGAAACTCCTCCAACAATTTCTGGGTTTGGTGCCCCTTCTTTTCAGCTTTCCAAATCATTTTGAAATTCTTAATTTTGTTACCATATGAGAAAGTTATGCCCATTTTACTAAAACTGGGTCTCATAGATACGACTTTAGACATGCAACAACATGCAAGATTCCAACTCCTAGAAAATAGGGACCCAATTAGAAAAGTAACTGCCAACTCAACTTGGGCATGCAAGATCTCCATTATTACAATTTATGAGGATTTAATTGATTTTTAAAAATTTGTAACTCCCAAGAAAATCCATTCCAAGATTGCCCTTTTTTTTAAAGCTCAAGTTCAACACTGCCACCTAGACAATCTCCACTCGAAAATTTAGCAATATTAAAATAAAAGACCAATTATTTATTACAATTTTTGGCCTAATATTTTAATTTATTTCTCCAACTAAATAATTATCAAACCATAGGAAAATCAAAATTAAAATTGATGAAGATATCCCTTTGACCATGGATGCTCCTGCATCAGACACCCACGGTAGAAAAGAAATATTTCATGAGCAGAAATATTTATAGAACTGTGCTTGTCTTGGATCCACCTCTCTTCTTTGTCCACTGTTATTTCTTTGTTTACCAATTTTTGCAACTTCACAACATTATCCTCTTTCATCTTTACTCCTCTACCCTCTATTGCTGGTTTAATTTCTCCCACTCTTTCCACCATGTCTTCTTCATGAAATTTTATTATTTCAATGCCTTCTGTACAACACATCGCTGCAATCTGATTTCTTTTACCCAAAATAGCATTAGTACCATTATCAAGAGACTCATTTTATATTCCTCCTAACAAGGAATCATATTCACAAATCAGAACATCTTCATGTCCACTATTCTTTAACAAAGATTTATTAGAAAAATTTGCATTTACCTTCACTTTACACTCCCCCAATTTAATTTCATCAAATTGATTTATTGCTGCAACAAATTCTTCATCAAAGAAAACATCAAAATATGATTTTACTTCACTTTTACCTGAAGCCTTCATCTCACCTGAGATTAGCTCATCCCACTCTCTCTCAATTGCTGTCATTTGCATCAATAAATCATCCCCTTCACTTTCTTTTATGTCCTTCAAATGACTCTCTTTGGCTGCAATTTCATTATACTCACATTCATTTTCATAAAAATATTTATCAAAAATGAATTTTACCTCTGTATCTTCCACTGCTGCAACTTTTTCTTCTCTTGCAATAATTTGATCCCATTCTCTTTCAATCTGAATGAGTAAATCATCCTTCTCAACTTCACAGTTGTTCTTTAAAGAACTCTCTTCCACTGTTGCAATCATTGTAGTCTCATCCTCCATGTCTTCCAATAGGCATCCCTCTTCAGGTTCATCAATCTCTTCATGCTCATACTCTTCTTCCTCCTCAATGTCGCATGCATGACATTCTATTACTTCTTCTTTCTTTCCTGTAGTCAAAACATCATTAGAAAGATAAAACTTATCTTCAAATCTTCTCTCCTCTTGTTTCCTCCTTTCAATCTCATCCCTCAATTCATTTATTTGTTGTTGCAACCTTATCATTTCTCTTTCTCTGAATCTCCTTTTTATTACCTCTAGTCTGGGAATCCTTAAAATCCATCTAATGATAATTCCCTTTCTCCTTTCCATTTTCTAGGCTTCTCAAATCCTCAACAACACAATTTTTTTTTTTAAAACCCTCAGGTTCTTCACATGTAAACTGCCTCACATTCGGCGATCTGTTTACAAGATCTTCACTCTCAAGATCTGCTAGCTTCAACCCACACTCACAGGTCCTGCTGCAACTGCCTCACATTCGGCGCTCTGTTACAGACTCAGGAACTTCTGCTCTGATACCACTGAAGCAGGGAGGGAAACTCTCCCCTTTCAAATCTAAAGCCACACACATTAACCACTATGCAAGAAGGCTGCAAATAAACATTAACAACAAATATGGAAGAGAAATATGCAACATATATATTGATTTCAAATCTGAATTTGAATTACACAATCATAGAGCTCATATGCTCACATACAACATGGGCTTCACACATACAAAAAAAAATCTGCAACTTAAACTTTCAATATCATTCCAGCCATATCTGGATATGCAACCACCAACTCTCCAAATCCCCCTTCTCCAAATGAGCAGCATCAATACATAGAAGTTGTGTGAGAAGAAACCGCCATTAGTTTCTCAAAACAACCTCCACAAAACCACCAAGAAAACCTGTCACTTTCTGCCTATCAACGATCTATCTTTTTTCTGAAACTCCTCAAACAATTTATGGGTTTGGTGCCCCTTCTTTTCAGCTTTCCAAATCATTTTTGAAATTCTTAATTTCATTACCATATGAGAAAGTTATGCCCATTTTACTAAAACTGGGTCTCATAGATACGACTTTAGACATGCAACAACATGCAAGATTCCAACTCCTAGAAAATAGGGACCCAATTAGAAAAGTAACTACCAACTCAACTTGGGCATGCAAGATCTCCATTATTACAATTTATGAGATTTAATTGATTTTTAAAAATTTGTAACTCCCAAGAAAATCCATTCCAAGATTGCCCTTTTTTTTAAAGCTCAAGTTCAACACTGCCACCTAGACAATCTCCCACTCGAAAATTTAGCAATATTAAAATAAAAGACCAATTATTTATTACAATTTTTGGCTGTTAATTTATTTCTCCAACTAAATAATTATCAAACCATAGGAAAATCAAAATTAAAATTGATGAAGAGATATCCCTTTGACCATGGATGCTCCTACATGGGAGGTGGTTTGTGATACTATCGCCAGAACTAATAGATCCACGAGAGATGGTTAGTCCATGTCACAAATCCTGAAACTGACGCTGCCAACACTTATTGATGTCATATGCTTTCTTGCTAAATGTTGAGGTCTATCATATGCTTTCTTGCTAAATGTTGAGGTCTAGCCCATGTAATCAATAAAGAGATATTGACAACAGAATGAGGTGAGAGCACAAGTTAACAAGCCAGCATTTTGCGAGCTAAAATCAATCAAGCAAAAATTTTCCTCCACGAGCAGCCTCGCAACGTAAAACATCAAATTGCAAACATGTCCACAATATGGCCATATTTTTTCTAGCATATCGAAACAATTCCAAATGCCAAATATCATACTATACACAAAAAACGCACTGATCTTCCCAATCAACTCATTTTAGGAATCTACTAATAATCATAAGATGTCTTTTCTGGTAACTGAAAAAAAAAAATTTAACCGAGACGTTTTCTAATTTAATTTCTTGTAAATTCTGTAGATGGTATTTTTTTTCTCTAAATAGTAAAAACTAAAACGAGGTGGAGTATGTCTTACCCTGAAAAATTGCCCAAAACTTGAATAGATTATAACACCATCCTGCATTTCAAACTCCTTTGAAAGCCAGTTATTTGCAGTGCAGGCTTAAAATGTTCTATTTGCATATTCCGAAAGTCATACCATTAGAACAATTATATCAGTCAAAGATGGAAATTTCCTATCATGTATTAAAACTAAAGTCTTCATCGATAATATGCTTTCCTTCACTAATAAGGATGTTCTCCAACCAAGAGCATTATGCCCTCGATCATCCTTTATGTCTGCAGCACACCAAACAGCAGTAATAACAATTCTGACACAATGCCAACATGCCAAATTAGTTATATTGATTAAAACAACTGACAACAGATAACAGTGAACAGAAAACCACTAGGATATGAAAATGCATGTATATTGAAAAAATATCTTTATAGTTAGAAGCCCACATAATTATTCAGAATCAGAAAATGCATGTATATTGAAAATATTTTTTTTTTTAACCACAGTTACAAGCCCACATATGTAAGTAAAAATCGTGTATTGAAACACCTATATACAAAATGAGATCAATTCTACAGTTTGAATGTATCCTGATCTCCAACATTTTATTTTCATTTATCAGTTTAAGAAGTTCATGCCCAGTTTCTGAAAATATCCTTGATTGTGAAAGAAAGAACTGTTTCGATCTCCCAGCTGGAGCCATTCAATGCGGGACTTTTGTTTCCAGAAAAATTCCTCTCTCAATTCTCATTCCTCAACTTCCTTCACAGTAGCAGCTTCCAGCAAACCTAACTCTTCTGTGAGGACCTGGTCCCCAATATGCAGGTGTGAAATTCAACCCTTCAGATCAAGAACTTTTGAGACATTTACCAGAAAAATTTGGAATTGGTAATGCAAAGCCTCATCCCTTTATAGACGAATTTATTTTGAGAGTGGAATTTACTATACGCATCTTGAAAATTTGCCTACCTTTGATAACTGTCATTTCTATATTTTATAGCAAATTTTACTCTCTTTTAGTGTCAAAATAAATTTGTCTATAAAGGTATGAGGCTTTGCATTACCAATTCCAACTTTTTCTCTAAATGTCTCAAAAGTTCTTAAAGAAGGGTTGAATTTCACACCTGCAGGTAGCCCAGACCAGTCTTGCCAAACCTACAAACAACAGATTATCTGAAGTACACCTTTATCTTATGTCACTTGTGATTTATTGTTAAGTCAAGATCAATCAAGTAATAAGTTAATTATTCATAAAATACAAAGGAACGTAAATGTTTTAATCGATCTCCCAATTTACAAATTTTAGTTTAAAAACAATTTTTTCGATTATTAATATTTATACTTTTTATTCTAGTTTTCAATTAATAATATTATGTCAATTAATAGAAAATTTAAATTAAAATATTTTAAATGTATTTAATTGATATATAATTTATCATCTAAATTATAGTACATTAGTTTAGTTCTAGATTGATTTATGATGTTATTACTAAATATTATTATAAAAATAAATAGTTCAATCAAAAATATAAAAAAAGTATCACAACAAAATTTAATTATTATTTTTTTCAATGTATTTAAATAAAAAATACAAGATACTACTAAATCAATGTGTAATGATTCATCCTTAATAAGATCTATGATTTTTTACTAGTTAATATATCAAATAATATTTCAAAGAAAAAAAAAAATTATGAGAAAAACAATAATTGTCACATTTAATTGTTTATTTTTTAAATGTATTTAAATAAAAAATATAACATAGTCACTAAATCATTGTGTAGTGATAATAAGATCTATGCTGTTTTCATAGTTATTAAATAATATTTCAAATAAAAGAATAGAAATTATCAGAAAAACTATAATTGTCACATTAAATAAAAAGATAGTAAAGGTTCAAAATTAAAAAAATAGATATAAATATAAATATAAATATTATTTTTAAACATACTTAAATAATAGAGGTAACTTATTAGCTAAATCATTATTGTTTCACTTCTAGTTTGATTAATGAAATTCTCATTAGAAACTTTTGAAACATAAATAAAAATAGTTAATATAAAAAACAAGTAAAAAATATGGGAAAATCTAATTATCACAATAACAATAAAAATTAAAAAATCTTGGCATGGGGTCTTGACTTGATTCACCAAAGCATTTTATTGTAGAAAAAGGTCATGAGGTTCAGTCTCTCCCTAGTTGGCTAAAGTATAAATATTATAAATATTTTATTTAACATAGTAATATAATGAATATTTTGAGGGGTTAAATAATGATGCATTAGTTCATTCATATTTTGATCCATCATACTCTTAGTGAATACAATTGGAGATAAAAAAAAAAATCAAACTTAAAAAAATAAGAATTATGAGAAAAATATATAATTATCACAATGAACAATGAATCTTTTAATTTATATTGATTAAATTTTAAATAAATAAAATCATTTTTTAATAATTCACCCGCATGAAAAATTCACCTCATGACAAATTCACTAGCAACAATTCATGGTAGTGAATTTTCCATGAGGTGAATTTGTCATATAAATTATAAGACAATATAATTATTTAAAAAGAAAACCTCAATAGAATAAAAATATATAAATGTATAACCTCCAAGATGAGTCTTCAAGTGCAACATATATATCTACTTAGAAGGGTAGCTAAATTTCAACTTTACCTCCATCTTCAAATAGGTTGCCAATTTTTTCAAGCTCTTCTATTGTACCTGAGTTTTCTTTAGTAGGTTCCTTGAATGATTCTAATGTTGATTCAACCACCCTCCAAAGTTTTGAAATTGAAGAAATCATTTAGTCTATTTAACCATCTACCTGCAAATATCATAAAGTTGATGGAGAATATTATCAATTTTACATATAATGCATGATTTATATGTGTAGAATCAGGTAAAATCAAGGTAAAAGGCATGAATCAATAGAATCAAGCAAAAAATACATAAAAATCAAACCCTAAATACCTTAATCCAGAAATGAAGCATAAATGAACATAGAAACATTAACAACAATAAAGCAAACATAGAAACATAAACAATAATAAAACAAGATTACCATAATTCATGTCATGCTTGAATCACCTTCATTTCTCTTCTCCATTTTGTTTCATATGCTTGCATAATAAAGAAATATTACCATAATTCATATGTCATGGTTGAATCACCTTCATTCTCTTCCCCATTTTGCTGTATATGCTTGTTTTCCCTTAGATTTGTATTATGCAAGAATAAGTCTAGTGATCATGACAACAAAATATCAAAGATAATGGTTGTCTAGTGTTTGAAATGAAAGGGATATGTCTCTTTTATATAAATACAAATTTTAACAAAGGGATAAGATTGAATGATGAAGATCAATGGATGAGATTGCTTTTAGAAGCAAGGAGATAGGGTTAGGGAAAAAATAGGGTTTAGTAAAGGATGGACAGTGGAGATTAAAAGATAATAAAACATTATCAAGGGTGAAATTAATTGATTATGAGATAATATTTGGGACAAAAAAGAGGTGGCTAGAGTAAAGTAAATAATTATAAAACTACTGAATTTACAAGGGAAAGGAAATAATTAAATAATTAAAATAATTATTTAATTATAGAAGGAGAGGTAAAGTTGACTTTTAATTAAAATAATTGGAAACAATTATTTAAATAGAAAGTGGATGAAAAGACAAATTAGTAAAGAATAAAAAATAATTATTTAGTATTGGAGGGAAAATGGTGGGAATCAAATTGTGGAAGAAAATGGTAATGAATAAGTAAATAATTAAAAAAATTATTTAATTATAATAGGAAAATAAAAATAAATGAGAATTTATTTTTTTTAAAAGGGGTAAAAAATTTATTAATAATCAACGAAGAGCAATACAAGATATCACTAGGCCAATGCCCAAGAATCACTAGAAACAATCAAGAAACAAGAAAGAACCTCATTCACTACCATTAGCATCTTCAACAAGAATCCCCTCCAAGTCTTGATGGAGCTTAGGAGAAACTTGCCCCAACTCCTCAACCTTCCATCCATCTATATGCTCAGAAGCCCAACGAGCCAAACAATCAGCTGCTCTGTTCCACTCCCTCAAAATGTGAAAAAAATGCACCCACTCCATCAGAGAACTAATTTGTTGAATTTGCTGAATCAACCTAGCCAACGGCCAATGAACACCCAATGTCTTTTGATCCTTTAGAAAATTTATCATGACTTTCAAAGAAGATTCACAAACAACCTTATGCCAGCCCAAGGAAAACACCTAGTCCAAAGCATATAAGATTGCCAATCCTTCCATCAGATTAATGGGTTGCACCCCTCATGAATAGAAAAAAATAAGAAAATTCATCCCAAAGAATCTTTGCCAATCCCACCAACCCTAGCTAGCCCAAGATTGCCTCTAGAAGAGCCATCAGTGTTGATCTTCAAAATGCCATTTGGGGGGGCATCCACCAACCCATCCTATGAACCCTCTATCGCAGGCTCTGATTTTTCCTGAGGCAAGCAGAAGCCAAAGACGAACCCTGAATCCCCAATGTATTCACCACCTCAGCATCCTCTTTCTCCAAGGGAAACCCAACATCACATTTAGCAACCATAGTTTCTTGAATCATACCCAAAATTCTTTGCCAAACTTGTTGAACTACCATCTTCTCACCATGAAAAATTTTCTGATTTCGATCTAACTAAATCTTCCACAAGATGAAAGTAGGCCCTACATACCACACATCCTATAGAAAAGAGGCCACAGAAGGAGGCCTACCCAAACTACTCCAAAATTCAATCAAAGAGGAGGCATGAACACAAGAGCAATTCCACACTCCCCACCAAAAAACATGAATAGAAGGACTCTGAAATCCCCACTTTTGGATGTTATCCCACATCAAACATCTATTCCAGGACAATGTCGAAACAAAGTAGTTACACTTTGGCCAGGAAAATTTGGTCCACACTTTCTTCCACCAAGGAACCTCCACCCCTTACAGCCTACAAGATAACAACACCTGATACCCAAAAGCAACAAAATAAAACCCCTTCGAGTTAGGAGACCAAGAGAGAACATCCCCATCCTAGAGAGAACTACAGTGCCTACTAGAGAGGATATTGTGAAGCTTTGCACACTCTTCATTCAAGCCAACACCAAGTCATTCTTTAGGGAACTTTGATCTTGCCATCACTAGCTGATCATGAACAGAAAAAGCCATAAAATTACTCACCCTAGACTAGCCAACTGCAAGAAACCTCTGGCACAGAGTCAAGGAATTAGGGAACTAAGAGATAATGGGATGAAAACCATCCCAAGAATTAGACCAAAAAATAGCCTTCATCCCCCCTCTACAAATCCAAAATAGGCCTTCCTTAATAAGTGTCAAACCTTTCTTAAGCATACTCCAAATCATTAAGCCACTCCCCACCAAGGGAAATTGGGGAATATCCTTTCAAGCAACACCAGGAAAATATTTATGTGATATAATCCTGGCCCAACTCTAATCCTACTACACACACCAATGCCAATACAGTTTAGCCACCAACACCTCCCCAGACATGGACAACTGCCTTAACCCAAGGCCACCAAATTGTTGCAAGATACACACAATATCCCAACTAACAAGGCTCCACTTAGAAGAGAGCAAGCTACCATCCCAAAGAAAATGCCTAGCTAACAAGTCTAAATCCTTTATAAAGATGATCAGGGCCACCTGAAGCATACATTTATAAATGGGAAGAGCCTACACCACAAACTTGAACAACTAAATATGACCAGCAAAGGACAACCACCTATGGGTCTAGTGATTAATTTTCACCTAAAAATTATCCAAAATATTCTTCCAAGATGCCCCAGGCAACCTACCAATAGAAATAGGAATACCAAGATAGATCAAAGGAAGAACCCTAATCTGGAATCTCAAAATATGGGAAATCCTCTGCTAAATGACCATCAAAGTGTTAAAAAAGAAGATGGAGGACTTTTCTTCATTAATCTGTTGACCCAAAGAAGCAAGATACGCATCCAACACCTTCTGTAAATTCAAAGCTTCCCTAATAGTAGCCATGCCCATCAAAGTCTTGTCATCCAAAAACTATAAGTGAGACTGCAGAGGTAGATCAACTTCCCACCTCCACCCTTGAATGAGACCTAGGTCAACATTCCTTCTTATCAAGCACCCTAGACCCTCCACAAGAAGAATAAACAAGTACAAAGAAATGGGATCTCCTTGCCACTAATCACGAGATGCTTCAAAAAGCTCAGAATGCTCACCATTCATCAACACAAATAAGGAGTCTAAGGTAACACAACTCATGACCCATTGAATCTAATCATTTCCAAAACCAAAATCCCCAAGCATCCACTAGAGGAAAGACCACCAAACTCTGTCATAAGCCTTAGCCATAACCAACTTGATGAACATTTCCTTATCTTTGGAGTTGGCCATAGAATGAATGGTTTCTGATGCGATAACAATCCCATCTAGAATTTTCCTACCTTCCACAAAACCACTTTGTTCCTCCGAGATCAACATTCTCAACCAATTTTTTAATCTATCAGCAATCACTTTGGAAATGATTTTTTAAATCACACTACATAGAGAAATAGGTCAAAATTGACTTAACCTATCCTCCCCCTCACATTTGGGAATGAGAGAAAGGAAAGTAGCATTCAAAGCTCATAACATCTGCTTGTTCTTCTAAGACTCCTAAACAACTGCCAATAAGTCCAACTTAATAATATCCCAAAATTCCTGAAAGAATTCAATTGGGAAGCCATCAGGGCTAGGATCCTTCCCTTTCCTCATATGGAACATAATTTCCTCCAATTATTCTATGTAAATGACACCCATAAGGTTGTCATTCATTTCCCTTGTGACCAACAAAGGAATAAAAGAGAGAACC
>VDFB02389531.1:0-26946 GCA_007258455.2 Sequoia sempervirens
CACGCCTACCAAGCACCACTCTTGGAGGCATATTTCTTGACCTTGACCCAAAACCACGGTCCTGGTGCGAACTGCCTCTGTCTCACGATCGGCGATCTGTCCACACGCTCAAGAAAAACCCGCTCTAATACCACTTGATGAGGGCGAAACCCGAGACACAGAAAATAACCCACAAACTAGAGAATAATTTTATTATTCATAAAATGGAACTTCCTACATGCAGAGGATCTCAAATCCCCAAGTTCTACAACACATGCAAGCTACAGAAAGCTACAGAATAACCCTTTCGCAATATGCGAGTTTGTCCCCAAAAAGTTACCCAAAAATTAGAAAACCTGCCCATAAATAGAGCTCATCATTTGTTTGGAGTCAAAACAACATTCAATTTGAGTTTAGGCGGTTTGGCGCCAAAAATTTACAACATGAAGTTCAAATTTCAAAAGAGCATTTGCAATGGTATCTTCTAGAAAGTGCGCCAACTTCGCGGGGTCATAACTTTTGATCCAGGACTCCGATTCACGAACCGTTCGAGCCGTTGGAAAGGTCTCGAAGTCAACAACGCTCTAAGTGCCTCAAATCCCACTCGAAATATTTTCGAGTGTAAATCTAGGAAACTAAAACTACAATATCTTTCAACCCAGGAACCGAAATGAAAAACCATAAATTAGAAATTTCATTATGACGAAAAGGGTATCCAAAAATATAAAAACATCTTAAAACCGAGAAACTTGAAATTTAACTATTTTTGGGTGATGCCAGATTGCCCTTACACCACTGGATGCTCCTGCATCATAATAGTTGGAGCCTTGTAATTTTTTTTGGAGCATAATGAAGGATCAATCACTCTACTGGAGAGGACTCAGAGATGTAGCCATCTTGGAAAAATCTGTTATCAACTTGTGTTGTCTTGTCTCTCTTTTCTCCCTTATGTCAATCTTTTCACTTTAATTTTGTTATGTTTATCTAAGAATGTTAATCATGGTTAAATTTATTATTCATGTGCAATAGTCCTAGATCCTAACTTCAAATCAACTACTAGGCCGAAAAAAGTGATTTTTGAGGATTTCTGTTCCCGACATTCCAAAACCTATTTTAGCAGAATTTCCCAGAACCTGTCCAGAGTGATTCACAATCTATGGAAAATGAGTCCTAGTGGCCATCATTAGTGTTTTATGAAACATTCTAGAACCTTCTAGCATCAACATTCTATCTTCAGGTGCACTCCATTCAATCTCATTAACTTATGTTTTCATTTGTGCATGTTTCCAGTTCATTTCTGCATATCATAGTGTTTTAAAACACTTCATATTTCTTAGGTTTTGCATAAACAATCAATTTTATTATCTTTTTTCTTTTAGATCATTGCATTTAGACATATTTCCATCATACTTGCATTCTTTTGAGTGAACCACCTAGATTTTGTGTAGGATCTACCTCTCTCCTTTAGGTGAATAACCCTAATTGAGCAAGAGAGTCATAGTATCCTAAACACTTAATTTAGATTCAAATGTACCATATTGTAAATATCATCAAATTGTTGGACATCACAGTGATCAATTTAAAACATTGAAGGATATATTAAGTGAGTATCACTTCACTGACACCGACTGCTATCCTATCATCCCATAGTAGGGTGTGTGCAAGATCAACATGGAAAAAACAGGGCCTTAAGTGAGAAAAAATTCAGAAAAAATCAGAGTTAGACAACTTGACGTAAAAATTTGAATAATTTATCTATATTATTTCAAAAATGTGTGGGTATGTGCAGGATCATGATGGGCCAAAAAGTGGCAATATGATGGGTATGTGGCTGACGACATTTTTTTACCCTAAATTGATGAAACAAAAAGGGTTTTTAAAGGAGATTCTCAACTTTCCACCAATATAAATTGTTCCTTACTTTGAATTTAATAAGTAATTATTATTCATTTTATGTTTGAATTATGACTAAAGTCCTAATTGATAGGCTGGTTGAAAAACATCTATAGCTTTCAAACGGTATCACATTTTTTGAATCCAAAACATGCATCACATTCTATGCTTTGCATACTATAGGATTAAAAAAAGAAAAATTGAATTTCATAAAGTTTTGACCAAGTTAATGGTGTCTGCAAGAAGTTGAGTCCACTTTTTGGCGAAAAAGTGGAAGTGTTTTTCCTGATTTTAAGAATTTCACACATTTGACCTTAAAATTTGAAGCACTTAGAAATGAAATCATTAAAAAAGTCACTAATCATAAAATGTAGTGCTCGGAGTCTAGTTTCCAAAGATGTAATTTATTTCAATACCCAGATTGTACAAATTGGGTTTTAATAGGCATTTCTAAAAACCACTATTTAAAAGTCATTTTTTTTACCATACCATGCACGTGTACGACATCCATATTTTGACTTAAATTATCGTATTCTTCTAAATCCTTTTGGGAAAAGTTTTATGACTCACTGAAGCTTGTTCTTGATATTTTTTTGTAATTTTTTGTTGAATATTTTTTTTGTTAAATTTTTATTAGGCAGATTTGTCGTTTTGAAAAACCATCATGTACGACATGCATAAGATGACCTAAACTTATCATTTTTTTATTTTTTTTTAAATATAAAATAATTGTCTGAATTTTGTTCTTGTGCAATCTGTTTGTCAAAATGTTATGTTGATCAAAAGTTATTAAAATAGTAAAAAACCCTGATATTTAAAGTTTATGGACCAATTTTATTAGAAATTAATTGAAAATTTGAAAAAAAAATCCAATTGCAAAACAAATTACATATTTAGAATCTACATTGTTTCATCTAAAATGGGTTTTAATTTCGTCAAAAAATTCTACAAAAAAGGTCGTTAGCCATATGTCCAAAGTCGGTATTTTTATTTGACATTGTTAGAACCTTAAACTTATAGGTCAAACTAGGTTGAAGGCCTAGGTTCAGACTTCCAATGCTTTTCCTGAACCAAAAACCTAGGCAAAAACCCGACCACAAAGCAAAAAAAAATCAAATTTTAAAAAACGGGATCCCAACTATAAAACGGGATCCTGTTCATTAATAAACGGGATCCCATTTCCTACTCTACAATATTCAGACCATTGTATAAATGGGATCGCATTTCATAAACGACCTCGACATTCAATGTCGAAGAACAAGATTTTGATTATAGAATGGTATCTCGCTTCTTATAGATGGGATCCTAGTTTTTATAAGCGGGATCCCGTTTATAGTAAGCAGGATCCCGTTTATTTTATTTAAATATATTGCAAAAAATTATTGTGAAGTTTGCAACTTCACATGTACGGTCGAGAGCAGTAAAAGTAAATTATTTTTCATAAGCTATTGTATTTACAGGTGGTGAACTTGATATTTAGTTGATTTTATCAAACGGGGCATCATCTACACCATTTTTGAAGTGGAATTGTGTAATTTTTGTGCTTGTTTGGAGGAACAAAAGGTTTTCAATTTGCAATATGGATTGAATTTTTCAAAGGAGGCATGAAGAAAACAATTTTTAAAGTGGAATTGTGGTAGTTTTCTACTTGTTTTGAGGAACACAGGAGGAAGAATCTTGTCCTAATAGGTATTCACCTTCCAATTTGGATTGAATATTTTGAATTATTTCACTATTAACATTCATTTGTGTTTGAGAATTTTATAATTATGGGAGATAAAGCTCGTAATAAGAGAAGGAAGACATTGACTCCTCAAGAATTTGAAGCAAATAGAGAAAAAGAGAGACAAAGACAAAGAGAAAGAATAATGAGAATGAAATCAATGAATAATGGTGGAGCAACCTATTCAACAACTATTGAAGATGAAAATGTTGAGGATACCATGGTTGTAGATGAAGCTAATTTGCAAGGAGTCAATTTAGAGAAGAATATCATTATACAAACAAATCCTACTATGTCTTCAAATCCCTCTTTGAATGTTGTGGAGAATGTTTCAATATGCACAAATCTAGGTACGTCTTCAAATCCACATATTAGTGAAATGGTAAGTTTATATGTAGAAGTTTTACAAGATGTTGGACTTAATGATGTTTGCATTGACTATATTCAGAGAGATGAAAATTTTAGAGAATTTGTTGAAAACAAAAATGAAAAATATTTTGTTGCAAATGAAAATCAAAATGATCATTTTCTTGAAAATGAAAAAAAAACCTGTATTTTTGATGAAAATGAAAAAGAAAATGGAAATGAAAATAAAAATAAAAATCATTTTTTTGATAACAATGAAGATGAAAATGAAAATGAAAATGAATATGAAAACCGTTTTGTTGATGAAAATGAAGATGAAAATGTAAATGAAAATGAAGATGAAAATCTACAATGTGATGTTGAATTTAATGAAAATACTTTTTTTTTTAAATTGGAAGGGCTATTTTTTATAATCTTCCTGGTCAAATTTCTTGGAGGAAAATCAGAACACATGCGAATAGAATATACACCAAATTATTTTATCGTAAAAAATTGCATTTCCATGTTTACTAATGATGCAATTGATGAGAATGCAAAAAATGAGGAAAGTAATGAAAAGGTTAGGCTTTTATGTTAAACCAAAAAGAAAAGATCAATCATTAAAACATGTTATGTCTAATGTTGCTAGTGCCATTCAATCTATTGGGAAATATAGTCGATCTAAAGATAAAAACGTAGCAAGAAGAGCTATAACTACTGCTATAGTTAATAAAGCAACTTTGAATAAAAGAATGGTAACCAATATTAGTGAATTTTTAAAAATACATCCTAAAACATTACTAAGAGTGGAAAAAAGAAGAGAAAGTATAGAAAATGATCCTATCAATCAATGTTGGAGTTTCAGTGGATGACTACCGAGGTCTGATATAAAATTGAATGTTGAAATTAAATCTTTGATCAAAAAATATTGGCATGATAATACTAGGGTTTCATCTAATGCTAGAGATGTTTTAAAATTAAGGGTGGGGTCCAAAGTTTGCGATCCTCACCAAAACACCTATTAGATACAACACAAACTGAATTTTATAGAAAATTTTGTAGCGATTCAGTGTTACCTGGTAATATTAAAATAAGTCAAAGGTCTTTTGAAAAATGTAAACCCTCGCATGTAAAAATTAATAAGCAACGAATATCTATTGTTGTAAAATACATGTTCAATTTCATTATTTTTATGATGTTTTTCGATATATACGTTGTACCTTGCATACTAACATGATTATACAGGATTGTGATATTGATATGCCACCTAAAGCAATAAGAGAGTTTATTTCAGGTTTGTTTTGTGAAAAGTCTAATGATAAATTATTTTATTTAAGTTCTTGTATTTCTGGACAATGCATTAACTATAGAAATCTTTCATTTTTAAGAATTTGTTTGCATGAAAGTGTTGATCATGATTTTGGACAACAATTAGTAGATGTCAAAAGATTTAGGAATGTTCACTATTCTTTAAAAGATGGAAAAATAGGAAAGCATTGTGATTTAGTTACAGAAAAAGTTGGTGTGCATGCATTTATGAGTGAATTTAAGAATAAAATTGTACCAAAATATGTCATGCACTCTGAACATGCTCGATGGCTTGATGGCCAATTTCGTGCATGTAGAAACACATTTCCAATTGGTACTATACTTTTAGTGGTTGATTTTGTAGAGAATTATACTCTCGCTCCGCAAGATGAAATTCAATCTCAATATTATAATTTAGTGCAAGTAGCTATGTTTGTCCATATTGTTTATAGACATGCAGATGATAGCATTAAGGATGATAGAAATTTTTGAGGGAGTATCATTTTTATTTGAGTGACAATCGGTTACACTCATCAGAGTTTGTTCAATATTGTTTTAGTATATTTTATATAAATTTAAGAGAAAGAGGAATCCATATGAAAGAACATCTCATATGGTCAGATAATTGTACGGAGCAGTTCAAAAATGCTAGAATGTTCTATTGGTTAAGTAGGGTTCACAAGGAACTTAATGTCCAGCATATATGGAGTTTTTTTTAAGCTAGGTATGGTAAAGGAGAACATGATGGAGCTAGTGCATGTGTCAAAAGAATTCTTGCTAGACAACAATTAAAATTTGAGGATTCAGTAAAATTTAAAGATGCACGTGAGATTGTGATTGGTGTAATAGAGGATTATTTGCACCTGGTTCAAGTGATTACTCTACAGTTCATCGATCCTTTTGGTTGGTGGAAGAAGAGAACATTGTATCTAGAGTTGATTGTGAGACAATTAGTGGATCTACTAAATGGCATTCATTTAGGAGTGCAATAGCAAGCACATGGACTGTTTGGACAAGGGAGCTTGCATGTTTTTGCTAGTTTTATATTTCAGGAGATTGGGAAGCTTGCGGAAATATAGAATGGGTTGAATAGTGGGAGCAAAGATCGTTGACACCTGTAGAAGCACATAATCAATATGAAAGAACTATTCAAGAAAATGATCAATTGTTTGCATTTGAAGATTATGACCGTGTTTCAGACCTTGTACAAGAAGGTAATTTTAATTGAATTTATTTCATTTTATTTATTAAGTTATTTTGTATTACTAAATTATTTATATGGATATGCACAAGTTATTAAATCAAATTTTGTTGGCAGGACATGCGTATGCTGTTATTGCACCTGAGGGGAATGAAGATCAAATAGAATATTGGTTGGCTCGTTGTGTGGAAACTAAACATAAGTGGATAACACCTCGAGAAGATGATGATGGATTTCATTATCCAACAGGTACGGTGATCCCCTTAAGACATCTCCTTAATAAAATTTTGATAACAAGTTTTAGATCCCCTTAAGCAATTTTTTAGAACAAGTCTTTGATCCCCTTAAGAAAATTTTGAGAACTTATTTGATGATGGTTTTTGAACATGTTTTCCAATAGGATCAGTGGTGGTTGTTGGCACTTGGCTATGAAAATACTTAAGAAGAAAGAATTGTCTACCTGAATTCGAAGACTATTGAACACATAAAAAGATTATGCATTATTCACATTTGGCGGTGGCAACAAATATAAAACTAGAGCAGTATCATGGGAGACCTTCAAAAAAATTTCTATGGTCAATTTCTATGGAAGAGCATGAGGCAATCATAGATGCATTGCAAAAAAGAGAGGATGCAAATGGTACAATGATAAGTAAATACAGGTAAATATAGTTTTAGTTTTATTTTGTCCTTTTAAATACATTAAATACATGTTTCGACATTGGTCAAGTGTGTTATTAGTTGAAATTGATTTAAATTTTCCTTTTATACATCCTTAAGGAATAATCACAAAAAGGATCTAGTCCATGCAGATTCAACCTAGACAACATGGAATACTTGGTAAATACAGGCAATTATTAGTTAAATTATATTTAAATACATGTTTTGATTACATATTGATATTGCTTGGACATTAATAGTTAAAATTGATTTATTGTCATTTTTTGTATCATAAAGCCATCATTTTATTGATCTCATACTTTGAAACAAAAAGGAGACGATGCCTGGATTCAACCTACAAACATGTGTTGAATACTTTTAAATGTAAGTACTTGAGTTCTATATATATAGATAGTTTTATATAAATTAAAATATGTATGTTTTGATGATTTCATTGATATTGCTTGTACCTTTTTGATATCAGGTGGTGTGAAGACCTACTACATTCTAGCCATGATTTTGAGATGTTCTTGAGATAGCATATCCAAATTTTGTAAACATTGTTTTGAGATGAGATATATGTACATCCATACTTACAAAATTAAACATACTCTATGTACTTCTATGTATCAAATAAATATTCTATATATTTTGTTTCTTAAATGTGCATGTTTTCCTACTTTGAAACTTTATGTCTACATGTATAATCACTAAATATCATGCATACATTATTGTTAAATCAATTATATCCTTAAGACGTATTATGACCCCTTAATACATCCCCTTAAGACACCCCCTTAAGACATCCCATTTAGGCGTATTATGACCCCTTAAGACATCCCCTTAAGACATTCTATTATGACCCTTTTAGACATCCCCTTAAGACATCCCCTTAATTAACACGCTCTATTAAGACCCCAAGTAGACATCCTCTTAAGACCCCCTTTAAGACATCCTTCCATTTAGGCTGCATTATGACCCCTTAAGACATCCCTTTAAGACGCCCCTATTATGACCCTTTATACATCCCCTAAGACATCCCCTTAATTAACACGCTCTCTATTATGACCCCTTTAGACATCTCCTTAAGACCCCTTAAGACATCCCCTTAATTAACACGTTCTATTATGACCCCTTTAGATATCCCCTTAAGACATATTATAACCCCTTAAGACATCCCCTTAAGACGTTCTATTATGACCCCTTTAGACACCCCCTTAAGACGTCATTATTTGTTTTGACAACTTATAAATTAGTGTTAGATGTTATTATTTATATATAGTATTTATTAATGCTTTTATTCTCTAATCTTCTATGGTATTGTTTATTTCTTAAAATTTTATCCTTTCTGGTATATAAATAGATTTCATTTGTTTGTAAATTATGATTTATCGACTGATTATTGATTGACATGAATTGAATAAGTTCTTTGAGTAATTATCGCTATTTATTGAATGTACATATCATGTATATCATGTATTAAATCACTAAATTTGCAAAGTATAAATATTAAAATGTCATATATTAATGTCTTGACTATGAACATAAAATGCATAAATGTACATGTGTAAATTAAAATTTCAAACAATAATAAAGTCCATAATTTATGTAACATATTAAGTGCATGAAACCAATATATTAATTGCATGAAATAAAGTCCAACAGAGTACATGAGAAACAAGAAATATAGTCCATGAAATAAACAAATATAACACATAAAATCACATGTTTCTAGGTCATGTATTGTTTCTATAATCAAGAGACCTCTTCACACCATGCGGACTATGTGGATGACCTGAAACACTTTGTATAATAGAAAGATGAAATAAGATGTAAGACAATAAAAAATGACTTAATGACAATTTAATTTATAATCCATCATAAAATTAAATTACCATCATATCTATGTCTAGATGCTCTGGTGCACCTAAAGCAACCTCTAAATTTTTCTAAATCAATCTACATAAACAAGACAAAGAAATTTGAAATTAGATGTACAACTCTACAATTAATTTTTTTTAATTCAATTTAATTTATAATTTATCATATTTTAATTGTACCATATTTTGAAGTTGTGCATTAGGCTCTTCTCCAGGACCTGTCTATACATGCTCAACTACAAGATGTGTCTCATGCTATAAAAGAAAAAGAATATGTAAAAATATCATATTATGTATATATATTCAATTTAAAATTTATAATTGACTTTAAATATAATAAAAAAAATTAAATTACCATTTGATCTAGAACCTGCTCTACATGTCCTCCTGGTGGTGTAACTACGTCTGGGTCAGGGATGAAAGTTGCACTAACAAAGTCCTACAAGATCAAAATTAAAGCATGTACAATTGAATTAGGTTAATATAGATATATATATATATATATATATATATATATATATATATATATATATATATATATATATATATATATATATATATATATATATATATATATATATATATATTCAAGTTTGTACATTTTTTGTAGAAATTTTTGTAAACAACCTAGAAATCAGTGGCCTCACGAGTAACTACAACATCAAATGTTTTCCCAATGCCCATTCTTATTATGGTATCAACCTAGACATACATGTACATAGACATTTAATGCTTATAATATTTACAAGTGTACATGCATGTGTTTCATAGATCTAGTGAATTCAAAACTCATAAAATTATAACTATATGAATGTAAACTTTAAACAAATTTACAATATGAATGTACTTGCCCCTGATCTATGATGCTCGATATCGGAGGAGTGCTTGACAATCCCTCTAGAGGAATCAACGTGGATGTCGATTGACTCACCTAAACCAACATAAATATTAAAAACATATATGTAATTCAATTATAAATTTAAAAATCAAGTTAAATAATTTATGATTTCATATATAATTTTAAAAATTGAAATCAAAATACCCCATAAGGGTTGCCGAGTATGACTGGTGTCGATGTATGTACTTGTGGAACAAATGATTTCCCTTGCATCATTAGTGTCATCTGTACACCAAAAAATTTGATTGTTAAAATGTATTGCAAACTTTTCTTTGATATATACAACCAACAAAATTCTTATAAAATGAACATACATCTAGATGCATATTTATACCTATGTCGTAGTGTCCTCAGGGTGATGGTCTGCTATGAGGAACTCTATGAATGAACTGATGCGACCAGATGAACCACTAGAATCTCCTCGTCCACCTGAACTAGGTGTGGCCTGATTAGGTCCATAGCATACTTGATGACAACTAGTACATATATGGGGGATGAGCCTCAACACTCCTAGAGAGCTTCTTGGACCAGCTCCATAAAAAACTCCTCCATCATCATCATCGTATCTATGCTCCCCACACGCTATCATAGAAGCGTGCTGATCAAGGTCTCTTGCGAGTGTACTAAGGGAACCTAATGTTGAGACCAGAGCTTGATGATGTATAGGTGTAGGAATGGGAGGACTAGGAGCAACAACAAGGGGTTGCACATGCACAGGGCATCGGGGATCAACCCTTGCCCGTAATCTCTGTTGTGGCATGCCACCACCAACACCCTGAAAATCTAAAATCAAAATAATTGGGATTTTTCCCCAAAACAAACTCTGCATACAGTTTTCTAAAAAAATACAATGGGCACTCCCAATTAGCATGTGGGGGACTATCAAAAACCATATACCATCGATCCCAAAAATTTGCACTCATTTGTGGATGTATGCAACAGCTCATGGATATTCTAGATTTGTTGGGTGGAATGGGTTGTCAAGTAACAGGGGTCAAGAAAGTAGGGGGCTAGATGGGATTTCATTATTTTAAGGTCTAATATTTGTTTGTAAGAGATACCGTCAGAATAAAATTGTCTCATTTGTTCTATGTCTCGTTGATTCCTATCAAGATCAGAATCGATCATCCTGTTGCATCAACAACGTTTTGCATCGCAAATGCAAAATGTGTCACATGTATAGGAATCAATGCTTGACTTTGCATAGCATTGATTTGATTTTGTAAGGATGAAACTTGATCATTTATTTGTGCTCTCAAGGGAGCCTCGTCAGATGCGATAGGTGTTGGATGTGGCATATTAAATGGAGGGGGAGGGGAGGGAGGAGGAGGTGAGGTCGAGGAGTTGAGGTCTGGGGCGGATATGGTTGTGTGGATGAGGTGGTGGATTGATGATATCATCAATGTTAAAATCATCCATGATATGCTTGATATAAATGTGCACCTACATTAAATCATACAAAATAGTCCATGTGCATACATATATTAAGACCATATATTTAATTGAAATAGGATGAGCAACATATATATTAAGATCATATATTTAATTGAAATGCATATATATATACATTGATTGTTCAACTCAAGAGCATGGCCATACAAAATTCAAAATTAAATGTATGTGCATGTACATTTAAAATAAAAATTATGATGCATAATTTGCATGCATACAAATCATTAAACTAAACTATGTACATACATACAAATTTCAAAATTTAAGAACTATATATGCAAATTTTTAATACATGCACATACATACTAAACAATAAACTTGAAACATTCACAAAAGTTCATTTTATGTCTAACACACACACATATATATTACAATTTTTCAGTAGGAGAAATCATGATCTAGTAGATAGTCATAAAATATATACTATTATATACTATTCATTATAAGTTTATAAATTCCACCAAATTCATAAATCCATGTCACTAAAAATATCCATCTAGAACCAAAATCATAAATTCATGTCACTAAAAATATCCATTTGGAACCAAATTTATAAATTCATCACACAAAATATCCATCGTTCACCAAATTTATAAATTCATAACTATTTAAGATCATTGTTTTAATTTATAAACTATTATGGCTCTCTACTGCATAGATCTTCATTTCTTTGTGTTTTCCTTTTCAAAATCAGGACTTTTCCTCTCCTCTAGCCATTGTCGATGCTCATCTACAATCCCATCCATAGCCCTAACAGCATCAACAAGGGTTTGCATCCTAGATGCAAACATCCTCACAGGAGGTGCAACACATTCTTCATTTTGAATAATGTTGATTTGATCTTGGATGGTTCTAGCAGAAGCATTGATTTGTGCTTGCAAACAAGCATGTTCATTGATTTAAGGTGGTGGAGGTGGGGAGGTTAAGTGGGTGAGTGGAGGTGAAGGTGTGTTGGAGATGGATGATGGTGGATTGGAATATTATTGAATGGATCCATATGATCTTTTAAGATATGAGTGAACACATTAGATTTATAAATTCAAGATGTAGATACATGTTTGGAAATGCTTTTAAACCATTAAATTATAAATGGCCTTAAATAATTGAATACAAATGATAAAATTATATGTAAGCCTCATTTATATGTCTAAGGCACATGTTATTTGAATGAAAATACAATTAACTATTGATATTGTATAATCTTGTAGGATCTTATTATTGTTAAATTTGGTTGGGCCTTGGGCAACTTTGATCACCAAATTTTAAGAACTTCTTTGATCCCTTAAGAAATGTCATATTGGAACCCCTTAAGAAAATTGAATTACGATTTAGGGTGACATGATGGCTTAAGGGGATCTAGGTCTAGTGAGGTCCTAGGAGAAAATGGCATGGCTCAGGTGAATAAAATTTGATGAAGTTGCCCAAGGCAACCAAATTTCATTAAGAGCCTTTAAAGAAAAAATGATGGCTTTGGGGTTTAGGGTTTAGACTTTAGAGTTTAGGGTTTAGGGTAATAGGATAGCTTAAGGGGATCTACATGTAGTAAGATCCTAGGAAAAATTACATGGCATAAGTGGGGGTATTTGGTGGAGTTGCCTAAAACAACAAATTTCATTAAAACCTAGAAAAATGATGGCTTTGGGTTTCACGGTTTTAGACTTTAGAGTTAGGGTTTAGGGTAATAGGATAACTTAAGGATATATGTAGTAAGATCTAGGAAAAATTACATGGCATAAGGGGAATGAAATTTGTTGGAGTTGCCTAAGGCAACCAAATTTCATTAAGAGCCTAGAAAAATGATGGCTTTAGGGTTTCACGATTTAGACTTTAGAGTTTAGGGTTTAGGGTTTAGGAGTAATAGGATAGCAGGAATATATGTAGTAAAAGATCCTAGGAAAAAAATTACATGGCATAAGGGGCTAGGGGAATTTGGTGGAGTTGCCTAGGCAACCAAATTTCATTAAGAGCCTAAGAAAAATGATGGCTTTTAGGGTTTAGAGGGTTTAGACTTTAGAGTTTAGGGTTTAGGGTAATAGGATAACTTAAGGGGATATATGTAGTAAGATCCTAGGACAAAATTACACGGCATAAGGGAATGAAATTTGGTGGATTTTCCTAAGACAACCAAATTTCACTTTAAGAACCTAGGTAGGACAAAATGAACGGTTTAGTGTTTAGGGTTTAGAATTTAGAGTTCAGGGTTTAGGGTTTAGAATTTGGAATATTTAATGAACTTGAAAGTTAGTGAAGAACATTTTATTGTGGAATAGTTGATTGAGATCTACTCTTATTTCAACTGACCAACCTAGATCATGATGGCAACTTTGATCACCAAATTTTAAGAACTTCTTTGATCCCCTTAGGAAATCGAATTACAATTTAGGGTGACAGGATGGCTTAAGGGGATTTACGTCTAGTGAGGTCCTAGGAGAAAATGACGTGGCTCAAGTGAATAAAATTTGGTGAAGTTGCCCAAGGCAACCAAATTTCATTAAGAGCCTTTAAAGAAAAAATGATGGCTTTAGGGTTTAGGGTTTAGACTTTAGAGTTCAGGGTTTAGGGTAATAGGATAACTTAAGGGGATGTACATGTAGTAAGATCCTAGGACAAAATTAAATGGCATAAGAGAATAAAATATGGTGGATTTTCCTAAGACAACCAAATTTCACTTTAAAGTGTTGGGTAGGACAAAATGAATGGTTTAGTGTTTAGGGTTTAGATTTTAGAGTTTAGGGTTTAGGGTTTACAAAACTTAGGGTAAAGTTTTGGTGCCCCTTGGAATATTTAATGAACTTGCAAGTTAGTGAAGAACATTTTCTTGTGGAATAGTTGATTGAGATCTACTCTTGTTTCAACTAACCAACCTAGATCATGAAATCTCATTCATATTATAATCTTACCCGATCTTATTATTGTTAAATTTGAAGTTTGCCTTGAGGCTGACTTCCGCAAATTTTAAGAACTTCTTTAATCCTTAAAATTTGTCATATTATTGGGACCCCTTAAGAAATGTCGATTCTGATTTAAGGTGATAGGATGGCTTAAGGGGATCTAGATGTCTAGTGAGGTCCAAATTTAGTCATACTATAGCCTCATTGTTTCCATCTAGCTCACCGGGTCAAAAGTGTGCCCTCTAATAAAAAAAAGTATCATGTTAAAATGAATCAATCTATACATATCACAAAAATACAATAATCTTAAATGTAACCCATACTCTAACCATAATAGAATGCTAAATGATCCCATCCCCTAACCATATCCTAATTGAATTGTAAACCTAATTGAAACTTAATTAAATTATAGCAACTACCTAATCTTAAATGTATTCCTATATTATATTATATTAAATTATATTATATTTTTTAATTAATTTATATTTGTATTATAATTATATTAATATTTTATTATATATTCTAATTGTAACCTAACTATTTACTACAAGCCTAATTGGATCTGGCTAATCCTCATTAAATCCCCAAGTAAATTGTAGCATTACCTATCCTTAATTGTAATCTTATATTATATTTTATGATATTAAATATTTAAATTATTTAATATATTATATTAAATATAATATATTAAATAATATAAATATTTAATTATATTTCTTTTATATGAATCATCCTCCTATCTCTAAATTGTAATAATAGCATGTAGTTCCTCCAACCTATCATCATGTACCTCCTCCCTTTCCCATGTAATAGGTGTACCTTGTAGGTGTTAAATGGTTCCATCCTTGTCTCCTTATTGATGCATTTCTATCCTTCCACATAAATCTATATAGTATCAAAATATAGGTAATTTTATGGTTATTGAATCTCTCTTAATTGCTAAAGAATCCATTATGATTGAGGACATGGGTGGATTATTATCTAGGATCACATCTTAAAAATCCTATAGAGGTCATGTGGTATGTTTTTCTTAATACATATATTCCCATATGGTCGCGCCCACAAAAGGATATAAAAGTCATGGCAAATCCTAACCTGGGAATTGGACATTCCAACAAGCGACTAGCATCTTTTTATGGTTGTTCATTTACTTTGTCAAACCAGGGAACGTATACTTGAAATGGAGCGGCACTGTATGTGCACTAAGAACTAGTTTCAGTCACGATTTACCAAAAATAAATGCGTAAAAGGAATTCTACTTATGCTACAGGAATGTAATGCGAAGCCTTCTAGACTTAATCAAAGCAGAAACCATAACAACTATGATTGAGAGACAAACTATGAACTGGCCTTATGCTGTAGGAACAAACACAGGGATGGATTCCCGATGCTGCAGGAACAATATAAGACTAAGTTTGCACTGAAACTTTCCAGAATGAAATCTAACTTATGATCAACAGAAAATAAACGATTAACTAACTAACTATAGATACTTACTAAGTGGCCCCCCTTAGCAAGCATCAACTAACTATGCAAGATTTGAACTCAGAACTTCATCAGCTTTTATTCATAAACTCAGAATGGTATACATTGTTCTGCTCATATGAAAACTAACACAAAAATTTATCTCTTATTATCATACTAACTCTTACATGTTATCCTTCTATATTTTCTATGCTATGCTTGTCGTGCTTTTTTCACTCGCGCAGGAGGAACACTTATTTAAACAAGAGAAACAACTAACTACCCAACCCTAACAAAGAAAGACGTGGACATAAATATCTTGAAACTGAGGAACAAACTTCTCATAAATGAAAGCATATCCGTTCAACCCGATCCAGGGAGAATATTTAGCATTCCACTCTTTCCAGATTAAATGATCATTCGGTTTCTTCCCAACGACCCAGACAAAGAGTCTTCGTTGGAACAACTTCCTCGATGTCGTGCAAGAAATGGACTTTACTGCAGGGCCGAGATCTGCTGCGCTTGACTCGCTCATGCTCCCTTCAACAACCTACGATGCACAAGGCAACAGAGGCGAAATAAGGCATGTGTGGCAAACAACACGATACATTTATTAATCACTTATTAAATCTATCCCATTATTCAAAAACCATATGCGTTATATCAGTCGTTTGGGAAGTCAAAACAGGGTAATTAATAAGACACATGAAGATGTTAGGCTACAGGAATGTAGGAATGTATTGCTACAGGATACCACCCATTTTAGATAAAAAGTCTTTAATAAAAGAGTTAAAACATCCTTTAGTAATAAAAGTAGAGATATTACTAATACATTATGATACTCAAATTATGAGCATATCCTGAGTGCATCATCTACCCCCTACTTAACCTGATGATGGTCCACCAACATTAAGCTTCCTGGCTATTTCCCTGAAATCCGTAGAAGCAGTATGACTTTTTGGTATAGTCCTAAATTTATAATAGAAACCTCTGAAATCTTGCCATCTTTCATATCTGAGGTTCTCTGCATCCCTATTAACATCTATAGCATGATAGGGATAAAGTGGCCACATTAAAACCAGAGGTCGAAATGTTATTGGCAACCATAATTCGAACCTCTTCTAAAGACCAAGCTGAATGTACCTCTCTGTCCTTCCAAGGGCTGCTTTAAAACTCAGGGGGCTATGTGGCTCAGATTTTCTGAGCCCAACAGTCAATTTCTCCCATCTCTTTTCAATTCTGGAAGAGGCAAGCTTCCAAAATAGGTACGGTTGGCCTTTGAATTCCTCATACACTTGCTTTCTGATATCAAATATTTTTACTCTTTCTGCTTGATTGTTGAACCTATATGCTATAGTGAACCAAGTTTTTAACATTGTATAAGGATTTGTGCTTTCTGATCGCAGTGGTATGGGCTCATCCCTTTCAACTTCTTCATAGGCTTCTAGTTGTCTACCATAATTGGTTTCATTGGCTGCCCATGACATAAGTGACCTCAAATGGATGTCACCAATGTATAGAAGTGGATTCCACTCTGTTTCAGAGGGAATTATCAATCCATGCAAATAGAATTCACATAAAGAATTCTTTAGCCAATTAGGAGCCACTTGGTATGCATCATAAAATTCTTTGGATGTATTAATGACATGATCTAAATTCCTTGAAACTCTCATTAATTGGAACCAAAGAAATTGTTCTTTTAGGCACATGGCATATACTCTAGGCGGTGGCCTACACTCCATAATCTTACCAATTATTTTCAACATTTCATCCATTTTCTTTTTCATCTCCTGGATTTCCTGTTTCTGTCTTTCAATTTCTCTTTTCAGCTTCTTCTTCTCTTCTTCCCAAAGACTTTGTTGAATTTCAGTCTTGGCTAGGTGGCGGAAACTCAGGGTTTGAAATGTGACCGGCCTCCATGTAGTCTTAAAGTATTCCAAAAATTCAATCAAAAGTGTCTTTTTGTAGACAACCATGGCTTGACAAGTTGCATGGGGTAATGAAGCTTCATTGGCCACTTCCATGGGTTGTTCTTCCTCTTGCTGCAGGATGAATTCATGTTGCTGTGCAGGAGGAGATTTTACTTCCTCTGAAATTTTCCTAGCTGCTTCAGCCAAGTCATCAAGACTTGGCATTCCCCTTTCATTACTATCATCTTGTGTTTCATCAACTTCTATTGATTCATTCTGCATTTCCTCAGGAACAACAAGTGGGCTATGTGAAACATTCTCAGGTATATTCTGAGAATCATCATGGCTGTGTTCTTCAGACTCCTCTGAAATTATTATATCTTCAGGTTGAGCAAATGTTGAGGTGACTTTACATTGTTTCCTTGCTGAAAATCTTTTTGGCAATGTGGCAGCTGCAGGAGGCACTCTCGTGGCCTTCCTCTTTCTAACTTTCCTAGAGGGTTTAGACTCAACAGAAGAGGATGATAGAGAAACTGCAGTGGCAACAGGTGTTGCTGTAGGAGGAACTGCTACAGGAGAAGGTGTTGCAAGAGATGGACACTGTTGTCTTTGAGCATGAGGGTCGGACTCTGGGGTTTGTTCTGCCCTAGATGATTCTCCTACCTTCATTTTTCCTTTTTCTCTTCTACTAGAAAACCTGGTTTGTACTCTGGTAGAGGGTTCTTATGTGGAGGCCGGAGGAATAGATGTTGCAAGGGTTGCTCTAGGTGGCCTAGGAAGTTGCAGACCCTTTTGGGCAACAAATTCTTGCCAAGAAAAGGGTGACACATCCCTCAGGGAACACTTAATCAACAGTTTGATGAGGGCATGATGGGCAATTGAATTGTCCCTTCCCCTCTGGGTTTCATGGGCACTTTGTTTTAACAGATTTAAGAAATTCGGGACATTAACAGCTAACCCATGCCTCATATGGCTCAATAACTTAAAATGGTAAGAATGTAAATAGGAGAAGCGTCCCTCACAGGTTAAATACCTACTTATAAATGCAGCATATTCTGAATATAGAAAGGGCAGCGACACTCATTTGCAGCCTTGTTTAAAGACCTCCAAAGGTCCATCAGTTGGCACTATAAATTCTGCCCTAGCAGAAACATCTGAAGAGAAATTTTCCCTCAACAGAGGGAAGTCTTGCTACTTCAGCACCATCTTCTATTATAGCCACTGTTAGACCCCATACTGAAGCTTCCCCTTCTGAAAGAGTTCTTAAAAATTCCCTAGCAGCTTCCTCATTGAAAGTATCTAACCTCAGAAAATAGTTTAGCCAACCACAATTATTGAACACCTGCATTGTTTGAGGATTCTGCATTAAGAGCTCATGAGCTATCGGCTCATGTATTACCAATTAACCACCCATATTTGCAAATTACCTCAGCTGAGATTCTAGAAACCCAAACCTTTTCTAAAAATGCAAAAGAAAATTCTTCTGCTCTACTTCTTTCTGCTTCTTTCAGTCCTGCCGTCACTTTTCTCTTCTTTTCCAAGAATGACTCGAAAGATAATTTCATGTAATGATTATAGGAACTACTCATATCAAGCAGTTAATATTGTTTAAGATAAAACACACAACCATATTTGGAAAGTACAAGAAGAATAAAAATATCTTATTAGTTGTGACAACGACATAAGAAAAGTTTGAAATGGATTACCCTGCCCCCTACTTAAAAGTTGACACGTGTCCACACATGGGCGAAAGGACAGGCGAAGCATGGATGATAAAGACTGATATGCACATAATAGTTGTTAAATAAAAATGAAATAAATAAATAATGTGATTAAGAAAAGATATCGCGTTCCTTTCAATTAATGCTCATACGTGCTGGGAAAATCACAGTGCACCATGAAATGACGGTTGGAATAAAAAAAATGAATGAGGTAGTACATCATAATGGATGATGTGGAATAAAAGAGAATGAATGTCGGAGATGAATGGGAATGGAGAACGTGGCATCCTTGAAAAGGAAACCTTATTATGTGCATGCAACGTGGAATTTAAAGAGATGGTGCAGGAGAAAGACCGAAGCCTTTCACTGCAAGAAGATCAGTGGCCATATTTAGAACAAACTGCTGCAGAAACTCATCTTTAGATGCTGGCTTATGATACAACTGAAGTTGATGTCCATTAACCAGTAGCCTTAATCAAACTAGATCTATTGTGGCTAACTGGATTGAGCCATTATCAAATACATTTTCTACTTCATAAGGACCAAGCCAGCGTGTGGTTAGTTTACCTTGATTTTCTTTGTATCTGGAGTCATCGAGCAGTGCCCAGTCATCGACAGAGAATTGCTTAGTTTGAATATGATTGTCATTCCATTTATTTCTTTGCTGTTGGACAATTTTAGTATGCTACAGGGCAACTTTCCTTAGCTCATCCAATGCATTCAGTTGTAGGAGGTGTTCCTTTTGAGCCTCAGAGATATCAATATTAAGCTAGAGAGCAATCCTCAAGGTTTTATGCTCAAACTCTATTGGCAACATAGCAGTCTTACCATAGAGTAACTCAAAAGGAGTAAACCCTGTAGTTGTTTTCCATGTTCTATAGGCCCAGACTGCTTCAGGTAGGTGACTGCTCCAATCCTTCTTATGTAATTGGACTGTCTTTGTAAGGATTGCCTCAATTTCTCTATTAGTAACCTCTGCCTGGCTATTAGCTTGAGGGTGATAGGGGCTAGACTTTCTGTGCCTGATCTTGTAATCATTCATCAGTGTAGTGATTAAGTTGGATGTAAACTAAGCTCCTTGATCAGTAACAAGTTCCCTTGGGACTCCAAACTGAGTAAAAATCTACTCATACAGGAACTCAACAACTTTATTGTCATGAGCATGTGTCATTGCTTTCACTTCCACCCACTTGGTTACATAATCAGTACACACCAAAATGTATGATTTTCCATTGGATAGAGGATCAATAGGCCCAACAAAATCCATGCCCCATTTGTCAAATGGACTAACCACCACTTGTGGATGTAGGGGCATTTCATAAGACCTTGTTGGTCTCCCCATGCGTTGACATCTGTCACATTTCCTGGTATAGGTTGCTGCATCTTTGTGTAGTGTAGGCCAATAATATCCTGTATTGAGCACTTTCATAGATGTTATCTTGGCTGCAAAGTGCCCCCCACATGGCTCATCATGACAGGAATGTAAAATGTCATAGGTCTCATCTTCCCTCACACATCTTCTCATGACTTGGTCAGGTCCTATATAAAATAAATAGTCTGCAATCCATGAAAAGTTAAAACTTTTCTCTACCAGCAATTGCCTTTCTTTAGGTGAGAAGCGTGCTGGAATTTTGTTGGTTGCTAAATAATTTGCGATATCTGCATACCATGGAGTTTGAGCAGCAATAGAAAATAGATGTTCATCAGGGAAGCTATCATCAATTACCTCTGGAGTGTCAGGTGTAGGTGTTTGAAGTCTTGACAAGAAATCTACCACATTTGCTCAGCCTGGCTTATCAATAACTATGATATCAAATTCCTGCAACAATAGGAGCCATCTTGCTAATCTGCCAGATATGGCTAGCTTATTCATGAGGTATCTTATTGTTGCATGATCTGTATGAACAAATATTTGGTAACCAGTGACATAATGTCAAAACTTGTTCAAGGCATACACAACTGCTAGCAGTTTTTTTCTGTGACAGTATAGTTTAATTTAGGGCCTTGAAGATTTTTGCTAATGAAATATATGGCATGCTCAATGGAATTATTTTTATGTCCTAAGACTGCCCCTATGGCATAATCAGAAGCATCTTTGTGTATATGAAAAGGCAGGTTCCACTTTGGTCCTTGAAGAACAGGTGCCTGAGTAAGTAAGTTCTTAAGCTGCAGGAAAGACTTGTCAAAGGCCTCAGTCCAGGCAAACTCATAATCCTTAGTCAATAAAGCATATAACGGATTGGCTATTTTGCTGAAATCTTTGATAAATCTTCTATAATATCCCACATGTCCTAGGAAACTTCTAACATCCTTTTGTTTTGCAGGCGTTGGAAAAGTTAGAATAACTTCTATTTTTGTAGAGTCAACCTAAATTCCTGCTTGAGAGACATGATGGCCTAAAACAATTCCCTCTTGCATCAACATGAAGCATTTCTCACTATTCAAAGACAAATTCTGCTCCTGACATCTTTTCAACACTTTTTCCAGATAGGCCAATGCTTCTTTATAAGTAACTCCATAAGTAGTGAAGTCATCCATGTAGATTTCCATAGAATCATGAGAAATATCAGCAAAAATACTGATCACCGCCCTTTGAAATGTTACAGGTGCATTACACAACCCAAAAGGTAAGACAGAGTAGGAAAAAATACCCCATGGACTGGTAAAAGTTATTTTTTCTTGATCCTTAGGGGTGATTCTAATCTGATTATAGCCACTATATCCATTGAAAAAGGAGAAATACTTTTTCCCAGACAAGGAGTCTAGTACTTGGTCAACAAATGAAAGTGGAAAGTGATCCTTTTTCGTTGCTATGTTCAGCTCCCTATAGTCTACACAAACTCTACATTTTCCACCTTTTTTAGGGACAATTACCAATGGAGACACCCATTGACTGTTTGAAATGGGGTAGATAAAACCAGCATCAAGTAACTTCTAGAGCTCAGTTTTAACTATTTCCCTGAGTGTTGGGTTTATCCTTCTTTGAGGCTGTCTAACAGGTAAACAGTCTTCCTTAATGTAGATCCTATGAGTACAAAGTTGAGGATCTATTCCCTTCATATCTCTCTAGTCCCATGCAAAAGCTCTATGTTGTTCTTGCAACATTGTGACTAGGGTAGCTTGTTGAGATTGAGACAGCTTATTATTTATATTTAGACAATGGCCTGGAGACACTTCTACTTGCTTGATAAGATCATTCATGGAGGCTGTTGATAAAGGTGGTGTCTGTATTTCATATGGAAGCAAATTATGATAAACTGCAGGAAATTCAAGTGTCAGGTCCTCAGAATTTAGTTGCTGCAGGAAACACTGCTGAACACAACTATCCATAGTAGATGGGCTACTTGGACCAGGGTTGGACTACAAAATATGAAAAAGTAGGTCATCCTCACTCTGAGGCTGTGAAAACAGATTAGTTTACAACATCATTAGTTGAGTCAATGAATTGACTTCTTTAGTTTCCTCTCCTAAATCTAGCCAAATTGGTTGAGACAAGTCTGGCTGAGGTTGAGCAGGTGGGTATAAAGCCAATTTCTTTCTTGGCTGACCATCAGAAATTGTCATGTCTCCTGAGCGGCATCCTATAAAGCATCGATGAGTGTAACCATGTCTACCTATAGGATAATGAGGATATCTTCCCAAATTTTCATAGTGGACAATATGGTGAAGTCTGATTGGGTATTCCCAAGACTCAAGGATGACAATACCATCTTCTACCATTCCATCAGGTTTTACTGTGGAACTATCAGCAAGCTGTAAGATGGTAGGTGTAGACCAAATATTTAAGATATTTAAATACTCCATTGTATTCTTGGTCATTAAATTGATGGCTGCACCAAGGTCAATCAAAACGATGCTACTATTTGTAAATATTTATTTATTTATACCACGAGGACTCGGGGTTGTATATTTTTGGGAATGACTACCTTCCTAAAATAATACTTGACTATCTTAGGGTATGGATAGTTTGGGGATCCTTTTTCTTTCTTCACAGTTTCTTTTAAGCATGCCTCTTTATTAGCTTCCATAGAATTAGAACATCTTTAATGGCTTGAAAAAGAGGAATTTGAATGTATTACATTCAAGCGATCCAAAATATCAAAGGTAGAACTTTTCTATATATACTTTGAGTATAGTAATTCACAATCTGAGGAAAAGGAAGTTTAGCTAATACTTTTACAAGACAGCGTAATACTCCCTTAGAGCGATGTCGATATAGAGTATATGTTACTTGAGGTTAGGTACTTAGATTGCTCGGTGAATAATAGAATTTTAGTAATTATGGGTGGGCACGTGGAAGCGGGAAGTGTGGTTCCTAGATGCAGATGGATATCATGAATATTGAGGGGCATAAGTTGGATATTGATTGGCTTCTGCAAAATACATAGGCTATTGTTCCTACTGCTTATTATTATAAGGGTTTGGCAATGGTTGAGCAGGGATAAGGGTTTGTTTTGGAGGGCTAGTATTTGCTGCAGGTGCTGCAAGAGGTGGCATGAGGGCCTAAGGCTATGGCTGCTGAAATTGCAGAGAGGCAGGGGATTGGTTCTACCATTGCTGTGGACTTCTCCATTGAGGGTTCTGCTACCAGTTACCTTGGGGTGGAGTCCATTGTCCTTATGGCTATTGCCAACCTCCTTGAGGAGATTGCCATTGAGGACTCTGATAGTTAGGCCAATGTGATTGAGGGGTATTCCAAGGGGGTGATGGGCCATATGTAGGTTGCCACTGATTATTATAATTAGAATAAGGATTACCAAAAGTCAAAGGGTCTTGAGGCATACCTTGTCTTTGAGCCCATGGTCGCCTTTGTGTGACGAAGAATACTTGGTCATCATCACTCTCTACCATCTTAAAGTCAGTAAGTAACTTCTTAGCCTCTAGGTTAGCCACTGTCTTACATCTGCAGTCCCTTTTCTTCTGTCTACAATGTGGGCAGAACTTCACCAAGATTGTTTGGGGTTCCTCATGTTCTTAGAGCTTGCGTATCCAGCCCGTGGCAATAAATGTTGTTTATGATATCTGATTGAAATCGGATAAATTTGTGATCTCCATCACGTGAAGCTCCATTGGCAGGAACTTTTCCATTGGCTTGACCTCTACCCTTCTTTAAAATTGCTCGAGATTAGTAGAGACATATTTTCTTGATATCATCCCAAGGCAGTTGGGTTATATCACCTCCTCCCATTAGTTCCAAAGCATCTATATAGGTATCACTGATTCCTCTTAGGAAGAGTAGTTTCTGAGACTCTTCATTGAGAGTATGGTCTGAATTCTTTTTCAGTGAAAACAAGAATCTTGAGATATAGTCTTCCAGGCTTTCGTCCTCCTTTTGTTGAATTCAGAATATATCATCTCCCTTACTACCACTCTTACAATATTCCTTCTATTTATCAAGAAACTTTGTTTGCATGGCTACCTAACTATCAACAACACCCCTTCCCAAACTCATGAACCATCTAAGAGCTCCCTCCTTCAGGGTAGCAGGAAAAAACTTCAATTTGTGAGCATCTAAAGTGTAATCATGGTTGCATTGTGAGAGGATGTCAAACTCAAACAAGAAAGTGTAAGGTCTCTGTAACTAGTCCTTAGAACTTGGGAATGTGAAGAAGGAATATTTTTAAGGTTATCATTATCTTGCTAAGCAAAAATGGGAAACTCAAAAGCAGGAGGTTGATTAGGTGGATTTCGTGCCATATTTTCCTGATGGAGTATTAGAGCAAATGGATTTTCTTCAGGTTCTTCATCAGCTGGGTCAAATGGCAATTCAACAAATAGGTTTTCAGCAAATAGATTGATATCTTGGTCTCCTTCTTCCTCAAATAAATTATAAGCTGGTTCAGGATTGTTATCAATGAATGGAAGGTCAGGAAGGAATCTTCCTAGAGCATCTCTTCTTCTATGCATGCAATAGAATGAATGGAGAAATTGAAGAATTTTGAAATTCTTGAATAACAGTGAACCTCACTAACAATGACTTATAGGGTTCTTGCTTGACACCATCCTAGCAATGGCGCCAAAATGGTTGCGGCCACAAAAGGATATAAAAGTCACGACAATTCCTAACCTAGGAATTGTGCATTCCAACAGGCGACTAGCATCTTCTTATGGTCGTTCATTTACTTTGTCAAACCAGGGAATGTATACTTGAAATGGAGTGGCACTGTATGTGCACTAAGAACTAGTTTCAGTCACGATTTATTAGAAATAAATGCGTGAAAGGAATTCTACTTATGCTATAGGAATGTAATGCGAAGCGTTCTAGACTTAATCAAAGCAAAAACCATAACAACTATGATTGAGAGACAAACTATGAACTGGCCTAATGCTGCAGGAACAAACATAGGGATGGATTCCCGATGCTGCAGGAATAATATAAGACTAAGTTTGCGTTGAAACTTTCCAGAATGAAATCTAACTTATGATCAATAGAAAATAAACGATTAACTAACTAACTACAGATACTTACTAAGTGGGCCCCCTTAGAAAGCATCAACTAACTATGCAAGAGTTGAACTTAGAACTTCATCAGCTTTTATTCATAAACTCAGAATGGTATACATTGTTCTGCTCATATGAAAACTAACACAAAACTTTATCTCTTATCATCATACTAACTCTTACATGTTATCCTTCTATATTTGCTATGCTATGCTTGTCGTGCTTCCACTCATGCAGGAGGAACACTTATTTAAACCAGAAAAACAACTAACTAACCAACTCTAACAGAGAAATATGTGGACATAAATATCCTGAAATCGAGGAACAGACTTCTCATAAATGAAAGTATATCCGTTCAACCCGATCCAAGGAGAAGATTTAGCATTCCACTCTTTCTAGATTAAATGATCATTTGGTTTCTTCCCAACAACCTAGACAAAGAGTCTTTGCTAGAACAACTTCCTCGACATCGTGCAGGAAATGGACTTTACTGCAGGGCCGAGATTCGCTGCGCTTGACTCGCTCATGCTCCCTTCAACAACCTATGATGCACAAGGCGATAGAGATGAAAGAAGTCATGCGTGGCAAACAACACAATACATTTATTAATCACCTATTAAATCTATCCCATTATTCAAAAACCATATGCATTATATCAGTCGTTTGGGAAGTCAAAACAGGGTAATTAATAAGACACATGGAGATGTTAGGCTGGAGGAATGTAGGAATGTATTGCTACAGGATACCACCCATTTTAGATAAAAAGTCTTTAATAAAAGAGTTAAAACATCCTTTAGTAATAAAAGTAGAGATATTACTAATACATCATGATAATCAAATTATGAGCATATCCTGAGCTCATCACTAATAGCAAAATTGCAATCAACAAAATAATGCCTATACACCATATGAGCATTTGCATATGTGAGATCTTGAATGTACGTGCTTACAACATCCATGCACCATTTCCAAAAATTGCAAGCATCATTAATCAACAACAAACAACCGCATACCAAAATACCAGAGGATGTACCAAAATACTGGTTCAGATACCAGACCAGAATACTAGAACAAATTTAGACTTAGTCTTGCATTTGCAACTCATATATCATGGTGACATAGATGACAACACAAAGAAACAAAATGAGATGTTTCTCTTTACTTTTCCAACAATCTCCCC
>VDFB02389532.1:0-17567 GCA_007258455.2 Sequoia sempervirens
AAAAATTTGGCTTAAATATGGACGTCTTGTGTTAGCCTTGATATTATTGCTTGTCCTAAGGATTTATCCTTAGTGATTTCTAAATATCTTGACATTAATCTCAAACCCATATTTACCAAAGACAACATAGGCAATTGTGGCTTTAATCTCATGATTTTCATGAAATGGACATTGTGAAAGTTATGATGTTTTTGACATAAAAGTCTAGTTTGAAAACATAATTAAAGACAAGTGTTTGTGGTAAAATCAATTCATTTAAGAAAAGATAAATTGATAAATGAATCCCACATGACTACTTGGAGACAATTTCTCCTGTTGAACAACTTGATCTTCTAGGTGCTATAATTCAACTAATATTTGATCTCATAAATGGTGAACAAACAGATCTCATTAGTAGTTTGAGAACCTTCACTTTTGAAAACAAGGAGACAAACATAGTGGAGAAACACAACAACCATTCTAGATGAAGAGGAGGAACACACTGATATTGAGGCTAGAAGGCCCCTATTACCACCACCCACTTGGAAATAAATATATTCCTTTCTTCCATACCCTTAAATTGTTTCCCCATGATCTGAAAAAAAAATAGGATTCCTAAGCCAAAGTCTACCGGTCCTCAATTTAGACTTAGGCATCTATTGGATGTTGTGGTTGTGTTGATGATATGCGGTTTTCATTCATGTCAACAGTATTAGCATAAATTTTTTTGAAGCTATATATTTCAAGGATATTGAGAAAATTGTAATAAATGAGTTCTAGGTTGTTAGTGGTGAAGTGAAGTTCAGTATGGTGGTTATTTTTGTACATTGTTGATCAAACGTTTTGGACTAAAGGGTTTATTGCTGAGTGTATCTAGTTTATCCACGTTGAGTTTCAGATATCTGCATGAAGATTTCCATTTAGATAGTTTTTCTATTTCTTCAGTTGGTGTTCCTGATTGAAGATGATGTTGTTTCAGTTAGTTTAGTTGCTGCAAATGCTTCTTTTGTGATTCATGATGCTTTTGGATGTTTCTATATTGTGTTCTATCTTTGTTGCATTTCCACATTGATCGTTGTGATCGTGGTTGGCGATTTTCTCTTGCGTGTTCATGTTTTTCTTGTTCTTGGACAACATAGTGTTTGTAGCATGTTGTGGATCTTCATGAAGAAACTAATTGAAGTGTCTTGATGCCAGAGATGTTGATTTGAGTCCTCACTAAGTTTCAACCGACTTTGGTTTATTCACATTGATAATCTTTATTGTTTTGGGCTAACAGTTTATATTCTTTTAATTATTTCTTTGTGGCCGACTTGTAGCAATGAAATTTCTTATTGTGGATATATAAGAATGATTGTTTATTCAAATTTAAGTGTGGAGAAGGTGTGATTTTGTGTGTGTGTGTGAATAATATTCTAATCATTCAAAGGAAGAGTAGAGTGTGAAGAATTGTGAATAAGTGTGAAGAAGAGTGAAGAAGAGTGAAGAAGTGTTCATGTGCTTAATTGGAACTGTAATCAGGCATTAGCATATGCTATTTTCTCAATTCAAAATACAGATGGTTTTAATCCGAATCTCTTTGTAAGATAGTGTGTCTTCCTTTGTAATTGAGCAATGAGCTCTAGGAATTGTGCCTGAATGCATGTGCATTCCCCATATTTCATTTTCATTATACTTTTAATAGGGTATAATCTTGTGGACTAATATCCACCATGGTTTTTCCCCTAATAGGGTTTCCACATAAAAAAATATTGGTGTTATGTGTGTTTCTGATGTGTTGATGATTTATATTTTCATGGTTAAAAATTAGATCAGAGAATAAGGTTAATAAGTCGAATAAGTTTTGAATTTCTGTGAAAACTAATTCACCCCCTCTCAGTTGTCTGCCCTTGTATTGCCAACAATTGGTATCAGAGAAGGTTCCTTGGAAGAAGTTTAACAACTTAAGGTGATCCAGGATGGAAATTTACAAGAAGGATATTATGAAATTTGATGGAACAAATTATTCTTTGTGGAAGACTTGAATGGAGTGCCATCTGAGATGCATTGGTGAACCCTACTAGAGCATTACAAGTAATATGTATATTATTCCAAAAAATGGTCCTACTACTTTTGTTGAGATTAGAGATGTTGAGTACAATATCTGGGCTAAGGAAGCTTTGTTGAGTGCTTTGACTTATTCTAAGATGACAAATGTTATGGATCTAAAGACTACTTATTAGATCTAGAAAAAGCTGGAAACCTTGTATGAAAGTGATGCTAATGTGAAGATTTCTAAGTTGCAGAGTTTGAAAGGGAAATATGAAAGGTTGAGAATGGGTGATGATGAGAACATTCATACTTTCATGCAAAGAGTGAATGAGGTTGTGTGTGGTATTAGATGTGCTGTTGGAAAGATAGATGAATCTAAGATTGTTGCTAAATTGCTTAGATCCTTGCCTGATTCTTACAAAGTCAAAGCTAGTGTTATTGAAGAGCTCTAGATTATAAAAAACATAACCAGAGATACATTGGTTGGTAAGCTGACTGCTTTTGAGTTGAGCGAATTTGGTGATGCCCTTCCTAAGGTTGAATCTGCATAAGAGATAGATAGAGATATGATCTGGGTGAGAGTTCATCTAGAAATACATTCAAGTATGTGGATGAAATCAGACAGATTGAAGAAGAAGAAAGAGAGATAGAAGAGCTGGAAGCACTTATTGTCAAGAGAGTACCAAGAGGAAAAGGTAATTATGAATGAAAATTACCTTTAAATTATTTTCTTGCAATAAGATAGGTCATTTTTTTATGAAGGTGTCTGGAAAGAGCTGCTAAACCAAGACATAAAAAGCCTAGATTTCATAAGAAGTGTTACTATGTTGTTGATGAAGGCATGACAAATGATGAATCTGATAAAGGAAATATAAGTGATGATGAATGGGTATTTATTGCTATAAAGGAAAATAACCCTATATCTATTGAATCTGATGGTTGTACAAATGTGGAGAAAACCCTTGCTACTTGAGTTGAAGAGAAAGATGAGTGGGTAATTGATAGTGGATGTTCACATCATATCACTAGAGGAAAAAGTAAGTTTGTAAGCTTGGAAAAGTATGATGGTGGTGTTGTGAGATTTGGTGATAATACAGTTGGTGTGATCTATGGAAGAGGTTACATTTCTCTTGATGGTAAGCACAATATTGATGATGTTATGTATGTGGAAGGCTTGAAGCATAATATTTTGAGTGTTGGTCAAATGGTTGATAAGGGATACAATATTCAGTTCAAGGATGGAAAGTGCATAATATTGAGTTTCGAAAATGAAATTGCATCAGGTACAAAAAAAAAGGCAATATCTTTCACTTGAGTGCTGCTAGTAAAAGTTGTTTGATTGCTCAAGTTGATGAAAGTTGGTTATGGCATAGGAGGTTGTGTTATGTTAACACCGATAATATTGTCAAGATAAGTTCCACTAAGGCTATGAGGGATCTACCTAAGTCGGTGAAACCTACCAATGCAATATGCAAGGAATGTCAATTGGGAAAGCAAACTAGGATTTCATCTTAGAGTAACAAGCATTGTTCAAATGAATTGTTAGAGCTTGTGCATACTGATATGTGTGGTCCCTCTAAGGTCAAAAGTTTACAAGGTTACAGGTATTTCATGTTACTCATTGACAATTATTCTAGAATGGTATGGGTTACTTTCTTAAGGGAGAAATATGAAACACTGGAAAAGTTCAAGATCTTTAAAGCTATGGTTGAGACAGAGATAGGTTTGAAGATTAAATGTTTGAGAACAAATAGAGGTGGTGAATTCTTTTCATGTGAATTTAATAATTTTATGAAGAACATGAAATAAAGAGACAATTATTTGCACTATGGACCCTTGAGCAAAATGGAGCTATGGAAAGGAAGAACAAAACAATTGGAGATGTTGCTAGAGCTATGATGCTAGAAGGAAATGTTCCTCATATGTATTGGAGAGAAGCCATGAGTACTGTTGTGTACACACTCAATTAGGTACAAATCAAAGGTGATACTGGTAAGACCCCTTTTGAGCTATGGACTGGTCAAAAGCCTACTGTTAAATACTTCAAGATATTTGGAAGCAGATGTTATATTAAGAGAGATGAAGACATAGGAAATTTTAATGCTCGGAGTGATGAAGGTATCTTTCTGGGTTATGCTACTAAAAGTAAGCCCTACAGGTGCTACAATAAAATATTGAAGAAAATGGTTGAAAGTGCAAATTTTAAGGTTGATGAAGACTTTGGTACACTATCCAAAACCTGTGGATATGACTCTGATGATCAAGATGATAGTACAAACAAAGAAAAGCAAGTTCAGACTACAAATCAAGTGAAAATCAATCTAGTAAATTAATAAAATGAAGAAGAAGGAGAAACTAGTGAAAGAGCAGAAGAAATATCAGAAGAGCCTAAAGTTGAAGAAAACCCTAAGAAGACTCTAAGGTATGTAAGATTGAATCATTAAGAAGAACATATTATAGGTGATAAGAACAAAGATGTCCAGACTAGGAGAAAGATTGCAGAAGAGTATTGCTTGATTTCAAAAACTGAGCCTACTAGTGTGAATGAAGCATGTAAGGATGAGCATTGGATTGAAGCAATAAAAGAAGAGTTAAAACAGATTGAAAATAATGATACATGGATTCTTGTTCCCAAAACTAAGAATAAGAATGTCATTGGAACCAAATGGGTCTTTAGAAACAAATTGAATGAGCAAGGTGAAGTGGTTAGAAACAAAGAAAGATTGGTATGTAAAGGATATTCACAAATGGAAGGAATTGATTTTGAAGAGACCTTTGCCCCTGTTGCTAGAATTGAAGATGTAAGATTATTTCTTGCCTATGCTGCTCACAAGAACTACAAATTTTATCAGATGGATGTAAAATCAGCTTTTTTAAATGGGGAATTGGAAGAAGTGTATGTTGAGCAACCTAATGGATTCTAGTTGATTGATAAAGAATATATGGTGTGTCGATTGAAGAAAGCATTGTATGGACTCAAGCAAGCCCCTAGAGCATGGTATGCAAGATTGGACAAGTGTTTGCTAAAGCTTGGATTTAACAAAGGTACTGTTGATAGTAATTTGTATTTCAAGAATGATGATAAAGATTTGATTATTGAAGTCTTTGTTGATGATATTATTTTTGGATGAGATGATGCTTTGCGCATGAAGTTTTCTAATGAGATGCTGAATGAATTTGAGATGTCTATGATTGGTGAGATGAAATTATTTTTGGGATTGCAAGTTACTCAATTATAAAAGAATTTTTATATCTCAGTCCAAGTATGTGAAGGAATTACTGGAGAAGTTTAGTATGAAAGATTCAAAGCCATTTGGTACACCCATGGTGACCGGATTCAAGTTGACAACAAAATATGATTCTTCGAAATAAAATCAGACAAGATACAAACCAATGATTGGTGGATTGTTGTACTTAACTCAAACTAGGACTGATATCATAAATGTTTTATGTATTATTGCGAGATTTCAAGCTAATCCGAATGAATCTCATGTGACTGTTGTGAAGAGAATTTTCAGATACTTGAAGGGAATTGTTGATCTTGGCCTATGGTATCCTAAAAATGATGATTTTACTTTGAGTGCCTTTATTGATGCTAATTGGGTAGGAGATGTGAATGATAGAGAAATTACTAGTGGTGGAGCATTTTTCTTGGGTAAGAAGCTAATTTCATGGTTAAGCAAGAAGCAGAATGTCATTTCCTTATCTACTATAGAGGCCAAATACATTGCTGCTGCTAATAATTGTACTCAAGTCATGTGGATGAAACAAATGTTGAAGGATATCAAAATTATATATGATGAGCCTATTTCTATATTTTGTGATAGCACAAGTGCTATTAGAATTTCCAAGAATCTGGTGCTGCATTAAAAAAAACATATATCTATCAAGTTTCACTTTTTGAGGGAGAAGTTAAGTAAAAAGGAAGTCAGATTGGAGTATGTGCCTACTAAGGAGAAAATTTCATACATTTTTACCAAGCCATTTCCTAAGGATACTTTAGAGTATCTCAGAGGGAAGTTAGGGGTGATTACCCCTCCTAATCAAAACTAAGGATGCATGGCATTGCATCAGTCCATGCATTTCACAGTCATATCTTGTCTTAGATTGATGTTGTGGTGGCTACTACTTAGGGGGAGTAGTCAGATGTTCTGAAATTAAGATATGTGTTTAAGAGCTTAGAGAAATTTGTCATTGATGTCAAAGGGGGAGAAGAGTCATGTGAAAAACTGGTGATTATCTAAGGAGAAGAGCCTTATGGGGAGAAAGATTATGTGAAAGTGTTGAGGAGAAAATGAGTCAAAACCTAAGCAGGAGTTAGTTGCGTTGATGGTGTGTTTCATATCATGTGTTGCCATCAATGCCAAAGGGGGAGATTGTTTGATGTTGTGGTTGTCATTGATGTCAAAACTATTAGCATAAATGTATTTGAAGCTATATATGTCAAGGATATTGAGGAAATTGTAATAAATGAGTTCTAGGTTGTCAATGGTGAAGTGAAGTTCAGTATGGTGGTTATTCTATACATTTTTGATAAGAGGTTGTGGAATAAAGGGTTTGTTGCTGAGTGTATATAGTTTATCCACATTGATTTTTAGAGATCTGCATGAAGATTTGATTGAGTTATGAAGATTTCCATTTAGAAAGTTTTTTTGTTTCTTCAGTTGGTGTTCTTGATTGAAGATGATGCTATTTCAGTTAGTTCAGTTGCTACAGATGATTCTCTTGTGATTCATGATGCTTGTGGATGTTTCTATATTGTGCTCTATCTTTTTTGCATGCCCGCATTGATCGTTGTGATCATAGTTGGTGATTTTCTCTTGCATGTTCATGTTTTTCTTGCTCTTGGCCAACATAGTGTTTGTAGCATGTTGTGGATCTTCGAGGAGAAATTAATTGAAATTCCCTCATGCTAGAGATGTTGATTTGCGTCCTCACTATGTTGTGGCCAAATTTGGTTGATTTTCATTGATAATCTTTAATGTTTTGGGCTGATAGGTTATATTCATTTTATTATTTCTTTATGGCTGACTTGTAGCGAGGAAATTTCATGTTGCGGATATATAAGAGTGATTTTTTATTCAAATTTAAGTGTGGAGAAGGTGTGCTTCTGTGTGTGTGTGCAAATAATGTTCTAATCATTCAAAGGTAGAGCAGAGTGTGAAGAATTGTGAAGAAGAGTGAAGAAGAGTGAAGAAGTATTCATGTGCTTAATTGGAACTATAATCAGGCATTAGTAGATACTATTTTATCAGTTCAAAATCCAAATGGCTTTAATATAAAGTCTGTGTAAGATAGGGTGTCTTCCTTTGTAATTGAGTAGTGAGCTCTAGGCAGTGTGCCTAAATGTATGTTCATTCCCCATATTTCATTTTCATTATACTTTAACAGGGTATAATCTTGTAGACTAACCTCCACCGTAGTTTTTCCCCTAACAGGGTTTCCACATAAAAAATCTTGGTGTATATGTGTTTCTGATGTGTTGATGATTTATGTTTTCATGTATAATAATCAGATCAGAGAATAAGGTTAATAAGTTGAATAAGTTTTGAATTTTTGTGAAAAATGATTCACCCCCCTCTCAGTTGTCTACTCTTGTATTGCCAACAACATCTCACTCCAAATTCCCTTAAGAAACACCTTCAAGTAGTTCAAAAAAATAGAAACAAGTTGGTACCAAACTTTTATAGGCACGCTTCAAGGTATAGTTCAAAATTATTTGCATTCTTTTGGAGTCAAAATCCAAGTCTTTTTCATGATACTTAACTCCTCTAAATGATTCATAAAACAATTGAAATCCATAGGGGAAAGTATCCAACACTCCATTTCAGATGTAGGAATCACCAAACAAAGTATAATAAAAATTGTGCATCCATATTTTATCACAACTATTACACTTTGTTGAGAAACTTTTATGCTAAAGCTAGGAGAGCCTGAGTAGGTTTGAACATTCCCCTCCATCCTATCATTTTCTACGACTTGAACATTTTAAAGGTCTACCAATATTTTTTCTACCTTGATCTTTTTGAAATAAAGGTTCACTTCACTAGATGATCTCATGCAAATTAAGGATACCTAAATGAAGGTCAATTGGTTGTCACCATAAACTTAGACACTGTAGTGCAAAAGAAATCAACAACCTCATTGAAACACTCTATGAAAAAAAAGAAAATGTTGATAAACTTTTATGAATGCACATTGAGAAAATATCCTGACATGTACACATTCTTTATGATCTCAAATCCTCATCTTTTTTAAGATCAACAAGTTTTCTAAATCATTGTGTCTTTAGGATTTCAAATTTTTAGAGGTCTAGCATCATTCTCACTACCTTGGTTTAAAAAAAAAAAGCTTCACTTTAGGTCAACATTGGGTCCAAAATTTCATTCACCCCTTCATCAAAATGTCATCCTTCACCTCATCTATCTTTGCAAAATTTTAAATACACAAACACTTTGGGACTTAAAACATCAAACCAACTTGCTACCTTAACTACGATGTATGTGAAATGTATCCTTTTCCATACACTTAGTTGAGATAGTTATCATCTTTGAACTAGTTTATCTTAAAGGTCACAAGTCTACCTTAAAGATTTCTAAGTTCATTAGCAACCTTTATCCCAACATCAAAACATCAAATTTAAGTCAAAAGTGTTGTCCAAAAATTCTCGAAAAGATCACTTCCCACATCACCCATCTTTTCATCCCACATTTTAATCATTGCTCCCAAAAGACTTAGAGCATCCATTTTACCGAGTTTTGATTCAAATAGAGAGTTCAAACATTACAAAACTCAACACAACTCTCCCATAGCTGACACCAAATTTATGGTAAAGAAGAGATCACAACCTAAGATAATCATGGAAAAAGAAAAAGTTACATTTACCTTAAGAGATCCAAATCCTTTAGAATTTGATCCTGGAATTCATGTTACACAATCACAACAACCATTATCTACTTCAGGACCATATGAAATTGAAGATGTCACAAACAACCCATTTGATCTCACTAGAGAAGAACTTTTAGAACATCAAATTTTTGAAAGTGTAGCTCCTATCTCCCTGAAATTTGTAGCAAAGAGTTTAACACAATATTTCACCACTCCATCACAAGGGCTAAGTCAAACATACAAGATTTTGGTCATACCTTATCATTTGAAATTAATACTCTTATGGGTACTCTTGAAGCTAATCCTCCACCTCCCACCACTATTTGGACACCTAACTTTGGTGCTCCTCCCATTCCCAAAGATCCAAAACAACTACACACTCTGCTTGAACTTCGCTATTCCACCACGACTTCAAAATTTAAGGGAAACCCTTCTTCATCCACACCTATGAATACCACAAGTGTACCTACCATCACGTAGAGTAGTATAGACCAAAAATATCAAAGCATCACACAAGGGCATGCTAATACCATACCAGAAAATACATCCTCAATGCAACTAGGGATATATTTATCCAACCCTTTGGTGGGTTCATCCATTTCATCAACCATTATCACATCATCTCCTATCAATCCACCTTAGAGAAATCCCTTGGTTACGAGTTCTATCAATCCCGCAAGTACCTTGATCATGAATACTTTGTGTTTATATCTTTTGCACAAGGCAACCCCCAAAACATTGGAAAAGGGAATATTTTCAATAAATGGACTCAAGATCCTAGTTCAGAATTTCTAGTGCAAAATTTAATGACATCACCCTTTCCAACAACTCCCTTTTCTATGCCAAATCAATCAAGACCTCAAACATACATTCCTCCACCTTATTATACCATATTGCAAGTAATTTTTAACCAAGGGAATCCTCCACATTTCATTACCAATCCACTAATCACTCAAAACATCAATGTCCCTAATCCTTCACAAATGTCTCAACAACCACTTGATCCCACATTGCAAAAACATGCTCTAGCTTTACAACAAGCACACAAAACTTACCAACAAGCCGTACAACAACAATAGCAAGTAGCTTTAGCACAACAACAACAACAAGCACAAAAAGAAACCTTAGCAGCTCAACAAAAAACCTTAGCACAACAACAACATCAAGCTCAACAAGCAGCCCTAGCACAACAACAACATCAAGCTCAAGAAGCATCCTTAGCACAACATCAACAAAAACAACAAGTGGCCATTTCGTAGCAAGCTCAACAATCAAATTTAGTAGCACAACAAGCTATGCAATAGGAATAAGCACAACAAGAAAATTTATTAGCACAACAATAATAGTAGGCCCAACAAAAAGACCTAGTGGTGCAACAACAACAAGCTCAACAATAAGAATTACTAGCTCAACAATACACCTAACAACAGCAACAAGGATCCTATTTTCCTCATATGAACATCATCAATCCAAATGCATTTGGAACATAAATTCATCACTTGCAGAAAATCTCACACCACCATACACCCCATATAACTCATCTCACATCCCATCATATGTTCCTCCACCCAACCCACAAGATGATCTCACAAGATAATTAAAAGCACTCTCATAAGAAATGCAATACCTTTGCATTGGCAAGACACATAAATCTCATACACAAAACTTGTGTCCTTACCCATTTGATTGAAGCATAGCAATGGTACCATTCCCTCTTGGTTTTGAAATACCAAAATTTGACAAATATAGAGGGAGAGGAAGCCCTATTGACCATATCAAAGAATTCAATGACATGTGCATGGAAGTGGCTTATAATGATTCATATCTAATGTACCTCTTCCCTCAAAGTTTAACAGGTATTGCTATGGAATGGTTCTCTCATTTGCCTCCTAGTATCAAATTTTTTCAAGAAATCATTGAAAAATTGATCGATCACTTTTCCTTCAATCTTGACATGGATGTTAGTCTAGAAGAGTTGTACACTCTCAGACAAAATCCAGGGGAAACCTTCACAAATTTATTTTAACGATGGAGACAAAGTGCTAGTAAAAGCAAGTGGCCTCTTCCTGATGAACAATAAGTGGGAATCATCATAGCCAACCTTGATCCGAATCTATCATTCCACTTTAAAATGCAATGTATCACATCCTATGAAGAGCTTTTTCCAAGAGCCCTTAACATTGAAAGAGCCCTAATCTCACAAGGAAATACTCAAGCTTACAAAGACAACCATCCTTCAACTAGTTCAAATGAGAAACCTCATGTATGGGCTAAGAACAAAAATGTAACAAACAATAATGTAGTAGATGCTAAGGTCATACTAAGTGCTCCTAGACCCAATAATGATCGAATTTCTAACATCCAACCAACTGTGTAACAAATGGTACCACCTCAAAACAATCAGATCAATAACACCAACATGCAACCAAGGAAAACTTGTAACAGGATCAACTATCCCAAATGCAAATACACATAGTTATCAGAACCCATCGAGATAATCATGAAAAAATTGGTAACTACCAAGAACGACAAGAAAAGCCATCCTATTACAACAAGCATGATCTCTCTGACTTTCATAAAATTAAAGGACATTAAATGAAAAACTACATGAAACTTAAGAACATCATCCAAGATCTCATACAGAAAGATACCATATCTATTGAAGTACCAGCTGGAAATTAGGATCTCAAGATATACAAGAACCCTATGCCTAGTCATAACAAAGCTAACAATAATGGGAAAGCTAAGGATTACACCAATATTCAACATACCTATTCCAATGTAGTTGCCTCCTATGATAGTGTTATCATTGTTGTCACCATCAAGGGAGCTAGTACAAAATGTGGAGTCACCACAAAACATGGAAAAATAAATCTTCAAGGAGTTGTCCCAGCTCAATCTAGGACACAACCTACTTTTTCTGCATCTAATCCTAGCAAGTACAATCTTGTAGATCAGCTTAAATAGAAACCCTCTCAAATATCAATTTTGGAAGTCCTGAAATTATCTAGACTGCACATAGGGAAATACTGGAAAAATCCTTGTCTGAGTTATCTGTTCCTGAGAACATTGATACTGATCAATTTCAAGCTATGGTGGGGCATATCACTAGCCATATTCTCACCTTCCTTTGAGAAATATTTACCATCACAACCATCCTATAACCATGCTTTACACCTTGAGGTTGTCATTCATAAAAACAAGGTCTAAAGAGTCTTGGTAGATGGAGGTGCTGGTTTGAACATTTGTACCCTGTAGTTGATCAAGCATCTAGGCTGTTTAGAAGATACTATTGAGAAAACAAAGAGTACCACCATCAAAGCATATGATGACCAATAATAGGTATCACAAGGAATCATAACACTTCCTATCCAAGTTGGACCTCTTATTGTAGAGACTACATGCCAAGTACTTGATCTTGATCTTCCATATAACATACTACTTGGTCGACCATGGATCCATGCTTTGAAAGCTATAGCCTCAACCTATGATCAGTGTGTCAAGTTTCCTTATGAGGGAAGATAAATTAGTATCCATGGAGATCCTGAGCCTTTCTACTACTGCAAGATCCTTGAAGCCAACTTATATAAGATCCCACAAATACCCAAAAATGACGAAGGACCTACACCATCAAGCCCATTTATTGACCCATCATCTCTAGCCTCTACGTCAGCATCCCAAGTACCAGTTTTGAAAAGCATACCTGATGTCAAAGAACTAATCCAAGATGACAGTTGTGGAAGCTACAAAATATTGAAAGATACCTTTGTCTTAGGAGAGTTACTAATTTTGGGAAACCTACATCTAGCACCAAAGAACCAAAAACAATCAATATGGAATCTACTACCTTTACCAAGTGGGGAGTCCTGAATCAAGAATACATCAATGAGCAAGATATCTCTAAAATCCTTTATCAAGATGAAAGACCTATTCCTATTCTTCCCATGGAAGATGACAACAAAGGTCTACAACTAATACAAAATGAGGATATAACAAGAATGGGAAGCTAGGAAAAAATGACAATGGTTTACTAGGACCCATTGTTCCAGAGAAATGACTAAAGAATCTTGGATTAGGTTGTACTACTAACAAGGTCACACTTATTGTCAAAGGTATTTCTACTAATTGAGTTGAGGCTTCGTCTTGGTCACCTACATTAAATGATACTACCTTAGATGACTTTCCCCTTGATGTCATTGACCTATTTGAGAACAACACCCTCTTCATGATATCCATAGCATCCTCTATCTCAAATAACCAACCAACTAAAATATGACTAGTATATCCACAACTCATTGACATGGACCAACAAGGACCACCGATTATAGATTTATTTGAAAACGATGAAGCGATCTCACAATTCATGGGACTTTGAGATAACTTATCATGGGAAAATCACAAAGTAGGCTTTGACATAGAACTCGATACAGGGGCATACTATGGGGAGATGATTGAATCCTTTAGTAACAAAATAAATGAAATGCAACTAACGTGTAGATCCTTGAGTGAAAACCACCTAGTGGCACTCTCTAGTCCCAAAATAGTAAAAAAAGGGGATGCATCTAATGGTGAAAACCTTTCTGAGGAACCCAAGGATGAAGATTCAATCTCCCCCTTAGTGCAATGCATCCAAAAAAGTCAAGGGTACTAGTAGAAAAGGCTACACCAGTCAATATGGGAACAAAAGAAGAACCTCAGATAACTTTCTATGTTGAATCCTTGTTAGATGAACATAAGAACCTTGTAGCACTCCTTAAAGAGAGAAAAGATAACTTTGCATTGTCATACATAGATATGCCAGGCCTTGATTTGGAAGGAGTTATGCATCACTTAGCAGTTTATCCCAATGCCAAACCAATCAAGCAAAAATTAAGAAAAATGCACCCTTAGATAGCACTCCTAGTTAAATTTGGAACTACAAAAGATTCTTGACATTGGATTCATTTGACTGATAGATTATTCTGAGTGGGTTTCAAGCCTGGTACTAGTCTCAAAACCCATAGGGGGCATCATAATATGTACTAATTTTAGATATCTAAACAAGGCATGTCCAAATGATGATTTCCCTCTTCCAAAAATTGATCTCATTATGGATTTAACAACTGGGCATGAAATGTTGTCACTTATTGATGGCTTTTTAGGCTACAACCAAATCATAATCTCCAAAGAGGATCAACATAAAAGTACCTTTACTTGTCCATGGGGCACTTACTACTAGAATGTGATGCCATTTGGGTTGAAGAATGCAAAAGCTGGGTATGTGCAGGATCATGATGGGCCAAAAAGTGGCAATATGATGGGTATGTGAGTAACAATTTTTTTTACCCAAAATTGATGAAACAAAAAGGGTTTTTAAAGGAGATTCTCAACTTTCCATAAATATAAATTATGCTTTACTTTGAATTTAATAAGTAATTATTATTCATTTTCTATTCAAATTACGACTAAAGTCCTGATTGATAGAATGATTGAAAAACATCTATAGATTTCAAACGGTATCACATTTTTTGAATCCAAAACATGCATCACATTCTATGCTTCACATAGTATAGGATTAAAAAGAAAAGAACTGAATTTCATGAAGTTTTGACCAAGTTAAGGTGGTCAGACATATAAGTTTTTATATTTTTAAAAGTTGTAATAAAAAAATCATAATTAATTATTTAATTGGAAAAAAATTATAAAAAAAAATGCATCACATCTAGACATGAGTCCTCTACTCATGTCTAAAATCTTATAAAAAAATATTATAATTTTATTGTGGTTAGGGTGGTCAGACAAACATCTACTTCTTTTTTTCCCTAAAATTTAAGTACTACTGCATTGAAATTTTAAATTTTTACCAAATAGATTTAAAATAAATAAATAAACCTAGTAGTTTAGAAACTACATTCAATTTGCTATAGATTCTATTCTTACATATTTTTGAAATAATATAGATAACTTATTCAAATTTTTACGTCAAGTTGCCTAACTTTGATTTTTCTAATTTTTTTGCCACTTAAGGGCCTATTTTTTCCATGATGATCTTGCACATACCAAACTACCTATCAGAGAGCAATGACCCTCATCTTTCACAACATGATCCACAAAATAGTTGAAGATTATGTGGACGATATTTTGGAAAAATCAAAGAGAAGTGAGCACATACAAGTCTTAGGATGTATCTTTAGCAGACTTCAAGAATACAAGGTATGGCTGAATCCAAAAAAGTGTTTGTCAGGGGTCACAACAAGGAAAATTCTTGGCTTCATCATTTCACAAAGATGGATAGAAATTGATCCAACAAAGGTAAAATCCATCCTAGACATGGAACTGTCATATACATTGAAATAGATGAGAGGATTACAAGGAAGGTTGCAGTCCATTAGAAGGTTTATAGCTCAGCTATCGGATAAGACTCACCCCTTTTCACATCTTCTCCAGAAAGGGATAACTTACAAGTGGGATGAAAAATGTGATAAAGCTTTCCAACAAATCAAGGATTACCTACTAACACCTCTAGTACTCATTCCATTGATACCAAACAAGCCATTTATCCTATACATCTCAACAACACCAACAATACTAGGAGTTGTTTTAGCATAACATGATGAAAACGGAAAATAAAGAGCCATATACATTAGCAAAACCTTGGTAGGATATGAGATGAACTATCTACCCATTGAGAAAGCATGCCTAGTGGTAGTTTTCACTTCACAAAATTTTAGGCATTACATGTTGTCACACCAAATGAAGCTCATTGCAAAGATTGATCCATTAAAATATATATTATCCATTAAAATATATATTATCCAAAGCAACTATCACAAGATGAATGACTAAATGGGTAATGATCTTGATAGAGTTTGGCATAGAGCATGTGGAGTGCAAGGTAATCAAAGGAAAAGTGATAGCAAACTAGTTAGTAGAAGCACCCATCTATGATGAGAACCCTTTAATATTTGAGTTCCCTGATGAATAAATGTTCCTTATTAATCTCACAGCTTAGTGGAAGATGTACTTTGATGGATCGTTCAACCAACATGGATTAGGAGCCAACATTATTTTCATCACCCCCCAAGGTGATTGCATCTCAAATTCTTACAGGCTATCATTCCCATGTACCAATAACATTGTTGAGTATGAAGCCTTGATCACAGGTCTTAGGATAGTAGTTCAGTGGTAGATACAAGAAATGAAACTCTATGGAGACTCACAACTAGTTATCAACCAAGTTAATGATGACTATCAAACCAAAGATGACAAGCTCACTCCTTACAAGAAGATGGTGGAGAATCTCAAAGATCTTTTTATTGACATAAATTTTGACCAGATTCCTCGCATGAACAATAGAGTAGTAGACACCATGGCAATAATTGGATCACTACTAGACATGCCAAACAACATTCTTCAATGTGAATTCTTGGTAGAACAACTTCTCGTACAAACTTTTGAAATCCCTGAATTTGAATTCACATGTGTCATTGTTGGTCCTGGATCTCCTTGGTACCATGACATCTTTACTTACCTTAACAGAGGAATTCTTCCATCAGACATCACCCCAAACCTTAAAAAGACCTGTTAAAAAGGCATCCCGATTTTTGATCCTAGGTGATACCCTTTACCGTCAAAGCATTGAAGGGATAGTACTATGATGTATTAACCAAGAGGAAGCTTTAATCACCTTAACAAAAGTACACAATGGCATATGTAGGTCCCATTCTAGCGATATGACATTAGCCAAGAAACTATTGAGGACGGGGTACTATTGGCCAACCTTGGAAAAAGAAGCTCATTAGTATGTCTGCAAATGTATCCAGTGTCAACAACATGGGGATCTTATTCATGCTCTAGCTCAAGAGTTGCAACCCATGATCACACCATGGAATTTTTCACCATGGGGACTTGACCTCATAGGAAAAATCACTCCAACTTCATCTAATGACCATAAGTTCATCATAACTGCTACTGAGTACTTTACTAAGTGGGTTGAAGACATTCCTATGACCTACATAATGGGGAAGCAGATAGCCAAGTTTATCCTGAATTATCTAATGTGTCATTATGGTGTACCACAAACCATCATCTTAGAAAATGGAACCCGATTGAAGAATTCGGATGTGAAATAATTGTGCCAAAGATTCAATATCCAACAATGATTCTTTACACCATACTATTCCTATGGCAATGACCAAGCAGAAGCAACGAACAAAACTATCCTAAAAATCCTAAAGAAAATAGTTAATGAAGTTGGTCGTGGTTGACATCTGTAGGTAAATCTCGCTCTTTGGGCTTATCGAATGAGTATCCTCACACCTACAAGAGAAACCCCTTTCTCCCTTGTCTATGGATCAAAAGCCATATTTCCTATTGAGGCTAAGCTCCTATCATTGCAAGTGTCACTGAAGAATATGATAATTGAGGAAAAGTACAAAGTGTCTCATCTAAATGAGCTGGAATTCCTGGATGAACGTCATCTTGACACCCTTAATCACTTGCAAGTGTATCAAAACTGACTAAAATGGAGCTATGACAAGAGAATCAAATGTTACTCATTCCAGGTAGGCGATCTCGTCTTAAAGAAAAATAGAAAAACCTTCTAGATCAAGACATCAAAGGAAAGTTTGAGCCTATTTGATTGGGTCCCTTTGTCATTACATTAAGCTACGGATCAGGAGAATACCAAT
>VDFB02389533.1:0-14197 GCA_007258455.2 Sequoia sempervirens
TATGATGCAAGTGTTAGATTCATTTAACACTGGTGTCTTAGCTGAACATATAGCAGAAGGAGTGAACTTTTTTGAAGATAGGCCAACACCCAAGAAAAAACCTTTTGTAGAGGGAAGATAACTCACCTTACAAAAGGATAGGCCAATGTCACCATCATTGACCTCTTCATTGCATGAACTGAAAAAAAAGAAAAAGAAAAAGCTTCCAACTCACACGGTGATGAAAAATATGCAAAATATGATTTTTGATTGGCACAAGGAATCTCTTCTTCATGCATCTCAAAAGAAAAGCTTTAAAGCTGAAGCATACAATCAAATTGAGAAATAGGAGCATCACTCTCCAAATGAATGTATGGCTACTCAATGATGGATTTTTTAGTGTGTTGGTTCCATGTGAAGCACTCTAATTCAATAACATTATCCCTAATGTCAAAGGTCACATCTTAATTTTGAATGGAGACCTCATATTCAACATTGCTACATTTAGGGACAACATAAAACCAAAAAACCTCATGATTACTTGTATTGATGCACACTTCATCAACACATACCTCATATTTTTGAGACACCTTGGGTGAAGAACTAAATTCTTCAAATTTTCTCTCTATTTTCATTTCTTCTTGGCAACGAGCTGCAACAAAATAAGACTCTTGGAATGTAATGCTTTTTCCTAGAACTCTTATGTTTCTTCCCAAAAAATCTCCTCTTCTGGGGGTGATGATTTGACATTTAAACTTGAACAAAAAGTTTCTTTAACATCCCAAAAGAGGCCCTACAACTCAAAAATGCAAACCTCAATAGATTGGGGATCTTCATCCACCACAATAGTGGTTAAAGATATCTACTGTTGTTGCTCCAAAACCATGGAGTTGTCTTCACCCATCAAACCCAAACCAAGCTGCTCAAATGATTCTACTGATGTAGGTATATGCGATCTATCCTCCTAATCTTTAACAAAATAAGGGAGGGCATCGAATGAGAGGGTTGGTTCCTCTACTATTTCAATTTTCTTTACTTGTTTAGTGTCTTGCAACTACAACACTACTTCATCTTCAATTTTTTCTTGCAATAGATCAAAACACTCATTATTTTGAGCACATGAAGGCTCCTCAAGAGAAAAATCTTCAAGGACAGGTTCTTTCAAGGAATAGAGGCTCATAAAAATTAGGGTCTCCAACATATAAGATCCACTTAATGGCACAAGAGGTTCCATAAGAGTTTCAAGGGGCTAATTGGGATTCTTAAAACTAAAAATTTTGTGCTTGCAAACCTCTTGCACAATAGGTTTTCTGGAACAAAAGGAGGGCTAATGGTGGTCTCAAGAGGCTTGTTAGGTTTCTTGAAAATTACAAATTTATGTATTCTTACCTCCTCCTTAGCAGGTTGTTCTGGAATTGGTGTAGGTGCTTGTTTGAAACTAGGAACACAAGGGGATGCTTGAGTCTCAGGCACTTGTGGTAGAGCAAAGGAAAGTCTATTTTTCTCTTTCCTAGCAACAAAATCATTTACTATATACTCCTCTTTTTGTCTTCTTTATGCTTCCATTTTCTGCTCATACCTCCAATGGGCATCTAAATTTTATTGTTGCAGATAATGAGCTTGATGGATAAACTCATCCTATTGTGGGAAACAACCTTGCTACCCTTGATAGGCTTGATTTTCACACTCTTCCTACTGTAGGTCAAATGATTAATACCCCTTAAGCTCAATATTTTTTTTAAAGAGATCCTTCATCATGGACATGAGTTCACTCTCATTTTGGGGTTGAAATGAAGAATAAGGAGTATCCTATATTTGCTGATAGGAATGTGTAGGAATCCAAGATGTTTGAGTAGGGTGGGGTGGGTGGCATGCATTTTGAGAAGGTTGAGAACCCACAACAATAGGGGTATTTGGAATGAAATGGGAGGTATGACCAGCCTGGTATGGCTGATTGGGAGGTTTAAACTTGGCATTATCATGAAATGGTGGGGTATACATATGTTTTCCATTATGTATACATGAAAGGGAAGATGGAGGTGATACAACAAGATGGAAATTTGTTTCTTCCTATCTAATATTTGCACAATGCATCAAAGAAGAAAACCAAAGAGCTCACAAAACTCTTTATTTGGTTGATTTCAAAGGAAAACATGGAGGTTAGGGTTTGATAGAGCATTGGAAGGAAAGATAATTTATGAACACATTAGTTGCAAATAATTTTGACTCAAATAAAAATTTAAACAAACACTTAGACATGAAGGTAATGAAAGATTAATCATACATAAAAGAGGAGAGAACCAACAACAATGATCAGTTTCATTAATACAAAGTCATATAGCCAATCTTTACAATAGAAGAGTGTAAAATATAGTGTCTGCAAAAGAAAAACTATAGAGGAGCTAGAGGAAGAACCCCAAAAATGAATACATTTCTTGCCTTTATAGATTAGGCATAACTAAGAAACACAAGTCGAACCCTAACCCTAACCAAGGTTAGGAAAAAATATTGTGCATGCAAGATCTAAGGAATCTTGTGAAAATCATGATTAGGGCATGGATCCATCATGAAGTTCAACAAACAACAATAAATGAGCATGGGTGCCGATGAAATCCATTTGTAGAAGGCATGGAATGTAATTAATGTTGTCCTTGAAGCCCAGAAAATTAGATCTACATGCTCAAAAGTCACATCAAGTATAAAAAACATCACCCAAAAAACATGTCAAAATGCAGTAAGGTCAGGGCGTCGAGACCGAAAAAGAATCTTTGTAAGCATTTTAAAAAAAATGGTTTGGACCCGCAAAAAACATATCTTTGTTGGGCATCAGTAGTTGAGCAATTGAGAGTTAGATGTCGGACCTGTAGCTTACTACATACCAAAGGGAGAAGAGAGGAGGAAACTATGAAGTCCAAAGGGAGCATTGAAGGTAAGAGAGAAGGCTTACCTTTGAAAATTAGAGGCAAAGGGGAAGGTTCACCTTCTACAAAGGAGAAGGTAAAAGGGGAAGATTGAAAGTTGAATTACAAAAGGAGCAATCGGGATTTGGGGAGATGGGTTACCTCTCATCATAGAAAGGGTAAGGCCAAAGGCTGACACCCAAAAAAGTTAGAGGAAAAATGAAGGAAGATAAGAAGTGATGGATAAGGAATGATGGAATTGGATAAGAGACAACTTGAAAACCTAAAATTTTGGGACTTAGACAATTTTAGGAAATCCCAAGGAAAACTCATGCAAGATGGCCCATGTAGGATCACTCAGATTGGTTATCAGTGATGGGTCATCAAAGGGGGGCATGAAATGTCAACATTAATTAAAAACTTTTGTTATTTACATAACATGAGTGTAATGAAAGGAACCTTCAAATTTTGCCATTAATGCAATTTAAACTTTTATAAGTTATACATCACCTTTGAAATTTGATCTATCAAAATAATTTACAGTCCATCATTATAGGTAAATTGAACATTTCCTACTTGAGCCTTGATGTGCTTGATATCAACCTTCAAATTTTGAACTGTGTCAAATTCTTTGAAACACTCCTTTTCTAATGTCTCCATGTGCCCTTCTTCATAAGCAACACCTTCCATTATTATCTTTATTTTCTCAACTTCATGTGTTTTATATTATAGCTCACTCTCAACAACATTATTAACCTCCTTATCTTTTGATGATAAAATCTTCTTCTTATCTTTTAATTCCTTTTCTAAGCAGTTAATTTTAGTCTTCTGTTGTTTTTCTATAGTTTCAACATCCCCACTTTTTCCTCAACACATTTTTCCTCATCCCCACTACTCTTACCTGTTAACACCCCCTACTATTCCTTTTTCATGATCTTGTAAATTATTTTTTATATCTTTTACTTGAAGCTTTAGATCAGTTGCTCCCTCATTAGCCCTTAGGAAAGCAACATCCCTTTCTTGGATAGAGTTTTCAATGTCTTGAATACATTTATGTAGCTTTTCAGCCACTTCTTATCTTTGAGAGTGTCTTTATGATTAGAGAATACAAATGTTTCTTTTAATAGGTTCTTTACAAGACTTGTTTACCTTTTTTAGATAAGAATTTCACGTCTCCACCCAATTGATTCCCTTTTCTTGCACTTAGATCTTATTTTTCCTTTTCCTTATCATCTATTTCCAATTGTATTCTTTGTATAGAATTTGATAGGCCAAAACTAGGGTAAAGAATAAACTAGATTCAACTTGGTTTAAGTGTCAATTTGAGGATAGTAAGCTCATGAAAGGTGTCATGGCTATCTACACAAGGGACACAAGTTTAAGTGTTTGGAGATGAAAATGTATTCCTAAACTTAATCAATTACGTAAGATGAAAAGTAGATTAATGTTTTTTTTTTTTTTGTGACAGGAACTACTATAGAAATTGTCACTGGTTCTACAATATTTCTGTAATAGGAATAACATAAATTATCGCAAGAAATATGCAGAAATTATGACAATAAATTTTGAAACAAAAAAGTAATCAATAAATATCAGATACAAAAACCGTAACAATTAATTATGCATCATGCAAATAAAATATAGATCATTAATACATGAAAATTACTAACACATATCAAACAAAAAAATGTAACAATACAAAACATAATCAATTGAAATCATAACACACGAAAAACATACTCTACAAAAAATAAATAAATATTTACACTTCATCGACGAATGAAGAGTGGGCACCCTTCCTCCTAGTCAATCGATGAATATATAACTCATGGAATTTCTAAAAGTAAATTCAAAATGTTTCTTTCAATAATTATATCAAATTTATTTTCTTCCTCCTTTTTGGATGATTTTACATCATATATATACATGGAGATTAAAAAACCTGTTATCTAAAGTTGTATAAAATAGTTTATTTTAGCCCAAAGACAACAAACTAAAAAGTAATGGTTCACGGGAAACCTTGGTTGTTGGCCAGAAATTAAAAATAGTTTTATAACAACAAATAGAAATAGGAGATGCGAATATTTTGAGTTTTCTCTTCCACATAGTTGGAAAGCACAATTGTTATGTGGCTGAATAATGTAGGTAAAAGTCTAACAAAAGTTATGCATGATGGTAGAAAGCATATGTACAACCCAAGAAACACATGTGAATAGGTGTGGTGAAAAAAATGAGTGTACCATAGAGAAATAACTAGAGGAAATCTATAATTAGAAAAAATGGTGTATAGTTAGCATCAAAGAGTGAAATCCAATCATTGTGGAAAACTGCAATAGTAAGCTATATTCCTGTGAAGAAGGTGGCAAGAATTTCTTGTGAAGAATGTGACAGGAAGTCTATCTGAAGATGATAGGAATTTTGCATTCTGCAAGATATATTTTCCAAGGCTTATAATGACAACACTTATTAGTGAAGATAATCAATAATCACTTTTCATATTTTTATCCCAAAACTATATTAAATGTCACTCATATATATTTAATTATATGCAATGTAGAATGGTAAAATGTTATGATAAGATATGGAAATGGAATATGGGAATGGGATTGAAGGTGTATGAAAAAGGATAAAATGAGGCATAAAATGGGACACAAATGGCTCTCACTAGAATTATTAAGTTCAAGAATCTTTGACTTTAGTTGTTCAAATCCACTTATAGCATCATCTCTCACTTTCTTTACTTGCACCCTACCACTCCCTATCTCTCCTCCTCCCTCTCTCTCTCCCTCCATCGTACCAACTCAAAAACATTACCCTTACCCCTCCTCCATCTTATAAATCTATTTTTGGTGCCTATTTCCCACAATACACCATCACATCTCCGCCTCCTACTAAGTCCATTTTGGGTTCTTCTATCCATTCCACCCTACCACTTCCTATCTCCTTCCTTCCATCTTTCTCTCCCTCCTCTATACCTCCCACCCTACCACTTCCTATCTCCTTCCTTTCCCATCTCTCTCCCTCACACACATACACAATATATCTACACCTACCCCTCCTTCCCACCCTCACTAACTCTCTCTATACTTATCCCTCCCACCCTACCACTCCCTATCTCCCTCCTTCCCTCTATCCCTCCCACCTTACAACTCTCTATTCCTACCCATATCTCTCTCCTTCCATCTTTCTCTCACTCCTTCTATTCCTCAAAACCTACCACTTCCCATTTCCGTCCTTCCCTTTCTCTCTCTCCCTCCCTCCCTCCCTCTCTCCTTCTATTATGATCTAGTGATAACTACTTTCAAATCTTGATCTTGGTAAAATAGTTTATGCCACTCAAATAGTTTATCAAATCATACATGTCCCTACAGTATGTTTCTTTCTATCCTTCATCATAGTGTAAGTATTCTCTTTATACAAATGTATGAATTTATTCTCATACTACCATGACCAAGATTCCCAAAAATAAATGACACATATCCTTTAACATGATGCAATACTTTCTCATGATATTTACCTATCTTAAATTTTAACAAACATTGCTCACTTACTAGTACCTTATGTTATTTCCACAATTGTGAGTTTTTATATTGATTTGGATATTCTAAAGGTACTTATAATGATGTATGACTATATGGATTTGTAGTTAATACATATTTTTTACCAATGTTGTCCATATTTACATTATAAATGATTAATTGAATAATGAATTGATGAAACTATAAATGATTAATGTTATCCATATTTACACTATAATTGATTAATTGAACAATTGAAGAAGGCTCACTTTTACCATGTAATTAATGCAAACATCATAATTAATCATTAATATTTTCCCTAAAATGTGTTTATAAGGCATGTGGATGAGATTTTGAATTAATTCAAATTCCTTATAGAAGCTATGAATTATTAAAGAAGAAAGTGATATAGCAACTAGAGTTTTTTTAAATAGTGATGGTATTGATAAATAAGTAATACAAAGGACAAGTATCTTTAGAAATATATACAAGACTAAATATAAGTGATATAAATTCATCATAAACATTGGTAGTAAGGATATTTTAGTGCCAAAAGATATGGTTGATAAATTAAAATTGAAAGGTTGGAATATCCAAGTCCATATAAGATTTCACAATTGTAGAAATAACATAAGGTACTAGTTAGTGAGCGAGGGAGGGAGAGATAGATTTGAAAATTATTTATCACAAGATCATAATAGAGGGAGGGAGAGAGGGAGGGATAGAGGGAAGGAGAAAGAAGGGGAAGGAGGGAGATAAGAAGTGGTATTGTGGGAGGGATAGAGGGAGGGAGAGAAATATGGAAGGAGGGAGATAGGGAGTTGTAGGGTGGGAGGAATAGAGGGAGAAAAAAAGGGAAGAAGGGAGATAGGGAGTGGTAGGGTGGGAGGGATAGAGGGAGGGAGAGAAAAAGGGATGGGGGTGATCCCAAAATAATGGGTTACAATTCACTTGATAAACAAAAAGTGTCGGGGCATGGAAAAGAATTTAGATGGGTTCGCTCGAACTAGGGTGTTCACTAGAACCCATAAAATGGTTCACTTGAACACCCATGTTTGAGAAAACACCCTTTCCCTCAATGTTTCACTTGAAACCCATGTTAGATACTATTTTATTAATAAAATAATGGGTTTGAGTGAATGGGTCATTCACTTGAACCCTATTTTTATGGTTTTCTATTAAAGAATTTAAGTGCCAAAAATGATAGTTATATAGTCATTTTACTACAAATCCAAACCCTAGGAAAGTGACTAAACCCTATGAGACAAAAATAACGTCCAAATCACCCTCCATGACATCAACATTGCTTCCAAGTTTGCATTTGATCTCTTCTTAGTTTCTTAAGTGTGTACAAGATTTATATATGCTTCCACATTTTTTATCCATGTCAACCAGGGTAGTTTCAACTACAATACCTAACAAAATTCCTCTATCCTTTATGCTTTGATTGATGTCCACACCTTGTTCCAAAGATCCCATTTTGGCATAGGTAGGGAGGATACTGGAAAATGTTGTGAAATTTTTCACACCCACCAATTGCATTTTCTTGAAAGTTTCTTGACCCTTTTCAATAAATCTATTTTTTGCATATCCTTCAATCATGGCATTCCATGAGAACACATTTCTTTGAGGCTATTGGTCAAACTATTCACTTGCCTTGTTAATTCTTCCATATTTCACATACATGTCTACCAAGGAAATTGAACAAAATTACTCTATCCTTTATCCTATGATAAACATCCATACCCTATTCCAAAGATACCATTTTAGCATAGGAAAGGAGGATCCTAGCAAAGGTTGTGAAATGTGAAATTTGGCTTTACACCCACCAATTATATTTGCTTGAAAGTTATTAAACAATTTTCAACAAATATATATTTTTTATATCCTTGAATAATGGCATTCCATGAGAACACATTTCTTCGAGGCTGTTGGTCAAATACTTCACTTGCCTTGTCAATGCTTTCAAATTTCACATACATGTCTACCAAGGCAATTGCACAAAATTCCTCTATCCTTTATAGTATGATGGATGTTTGTAATGTGACATACTTAAATAACACCAATAAATCAATTATGACATTATGAATATTAAATTTAAGATATAAATCCAATAGCTATTTTCCATCATAGAAAAACATGTCCAAAATAATAATTTATATTCATTTCCAAATGTCAAATCGTCAAATTACATAGTTTGACTTGGATAAAATTTCCACATAGTCAACTCAAGTTTTTACATCAAATAGTATAAGTACAATAATAAAAATATAGAATTCCATATTATTCCTCTTCAATGCTCTTCATATCTATTGGATGAGAACATGGTTCAGGTGCTTTTCCACCCAACCACGAAGCTACACTTCCCTAGAATTCTTCCTACTCAATGAATACCTGATCCTACATGGAATACTTAGCAAGATAAAAAGATATACAAAGTGTAATTTGGTGCATGCCTAACATAACTACAAGAATTTCTAAAAAAAATCAAAACATACAAGAAAAAGATATACAAAGTGTAATTTGGTGCATTCCTAACATAACTACAAGCATTTCTAAAAGAAATCAAAACATACAAGATCAATGTTAGGAAATGGAAAAGAGAGTTATATCATAAAAATAGTCCATTAAATGTAATGGGATACCAATGCTTGGCCAAACATAAGTTGTATACAACTAAAAAATGATAGATTTTGGAAAAATAAATACCTATACTCTTTGTTATTCTATTTTCGACACCCATCCTAGAAGGTAACTTTCTACATACAAAAGGAAACACCCTTTCCATTATATTCATCAAGTTTGCAAACTTACAACATGTTTTGTAACATGTTATTCTATATAATATTATTATGATATTAAATAAAAGACATTTTATGAACTTAATCTACGTATGTTCATTTGGGATATCTTGGATTCAACAATTTATTGCAAAGTAAACTAACTAGATTTACTGCTTTTGTACATTATACATCAAACAATCGGTCATTGTAACATGTTCTACATTTATCAATTGAAAGATACTATTTTGCACATTTCTCACACATGCATCAACATACAAATCACAAATATTTCCTTAATTTTCTACAAAAAATACACTTATATTGTTTGGTTAAGGAAAATAAATAACTATTTAAGAAGCTATATCACATGTATGTATATATTCACGGTTTATGAATATACACATATATGGCCTTCATTACAGTAATAAGTATGTGTATACATTCTTTTAAAACAAGAATAGAAATAAATTTCCTTGTAAACTACATAAAAGAAGTATTATCTTTTACCAAAAACTAATTTCCTAACAAAGGATCCAAATCAATCATGTAGTTTCATGTTTTCCGCAAATAATACTCTAACCTAGAAATACTAATAGGATATCATAAAATTTTGCATAGAGAATTCATAAATTCATTCTTGTAATAACAACCTAACTAGCATAATTCTACATTTACTATTTTTCAAAACCTTAATGTCATTGTAATGTTTATTCAATAGTATTGTCAATAGTTTAACTCATTGAAGGAAGAACATTTAATGACATAAGGTTGACTTCACATAAAATAAGAAAAGAATCTTCCCTTAACAAAGACTCGAGCTTCATATAGAATTAAATTTTAGATTTTTCATAAGCAATGAAATTTGGTGTCACACCATCAATGGGTTCGGTCTTCCATGAGAAATAACAAAGTGATAACTTGTTACATAGTATTGGGTTCACATTAGTAGTGACAGATAACATCTCATAATGAGATTGGGTCTCATATTAAAAGTGAAACAATGTCTTATTACAATGAATTTGGGTTACATGCTGATAGTGAAATGATTACATGTCTTGTTGAAATTGGGTCCACATAATAGTGAACAATATCATAACTTAATGATATCAGGTTTCACATTATAGTGAAATGATATCATTATATGATGAAATCGGATTTCACATTCATAGAGAAATAGTAAGAAATACTATGAGATTAGGTTCACATTAACATTCAACAATAACATAACACTATGGAAGTTGGTTTCATATTATTAGAGAAATGATAACATAACATTATAATATCAGGTTTCACATTAATAGTATAATGATATCATAACATTATGGGTAAGTGCAAAAAGATGGTGGGCCAAAAAGGGGTCTTAAGTTGCCACCCTTTTTTTTGAAATTAGGAAATGCTGACCTTGGATGAGAAATTGAGGTTAGTTACACACAAAATTTTAAGATGCAATAAAACAATGTAGCAAGTGCTCTGATTCTTTCTAAATTACTTTTTTTTTTTTAAATGGTATAGATTAATGGGTTCAAAAGAGGGAGCCACAAAAATTGGTTCTATTTTTGTCAAAAAAGTATAACATAGCATCTTTTGTGCCTCCTCCAAAAGGTTAACATTCTTTTGGTATTTTTAAAATCGTTTCAATGAGAAATTAGCTAACAACATGTAGTTTATGCCCAATTTTTATGATAATTTTTAATGAATATTTGATTTTTTACTAATTTTCAAAGTGGAAACATCCTGAAAAATAGAATTTTGGCTATGCCAGCCCTATAAATTTTGAAAGCTAATTGAAAAATAATTTTGATTTTTTAATATGTGTAGAATGGAGTCTAGCTTCTAAAAATGTAATTTATTTGAAATTTCAATGAATAGTTAATTTATAAAGAAAAAATTACCAAACACTAGTTTTTTCCAAAAAATGAACACACAAACAAAATAAATTAAAGATGAAAGGCTTAACATTGTCAAAATGTGGAAATCAGAGCAATCACTGTGCAAAAGCTAAGGATGCATTCACCATCATTAAGTTTTCCTTGGAAAAGGGCTACTCTAAAATTTGGGTGGAGGGTGACTCCCTAAACATTGTCAATTGCCTATGTGGAATAAAAAAGCCTAGCTGGATTATCGAGTGGTTGATTAAGGATACTATAATGATGTTGAGATCTTGTGAGGAAATTTGTGTTTCTCACATCTACCAAGAGGGAAACTCATTAGCATATTTTTTTCGCTAATGAGGCCATTAGAAATGATGAGTTCAAGTCATGGGAGGAGTACTCCCTCCTTCTTGAGGGGGCTAGTGTTTTAATGAGAAATGATGGATATGGTTGATCTAATTCTTGGAATTATATTACCATTTATACCTATGTTATTGTCACATGTTTTATGGGTATCTCTTTTCTTGGTGGCTATTAGTCAAGTGTCTCTATCCGAGGGTTTTTGAAGCTAGCTATTTTGAAAATGGGGGGTGATTGAAGTTGAATTGAACCCCATTCATGCATGATTTTGAGGAAGAAGATGAAAATTTGGAGGATCCTTGAGCATGGAAACTTTACCCCTTCCCTAGAAATGCTTCATAGCCATGACCCCAAGGCTTCAATGTAGTTTGTTTCTTACTGGGATAATCGTAAGCTTCAGATTAAGGGAATGGTTTTCAAGATAAATGAGGAGTTTAGAGTTGCTATTATGGGGTTTCCTATTGTTGGATGCAAATTCTTTAAATATAAGAAGAGTAATGAGGAGGCTATGGCACAATTATTTGAGGATGATGAGTAGAAGAAGCTTATCAAGTTGTCATCTTGGGGCTACGAGTGAATGTCTCTTAAGAATATCTAGGCGGATATTATGGAGATTATTATGTGGTATGTAACCCTTGAAGGAAGGTTTAATACAATATTAGGCCATCATTTTACTCTATTAAATCATTTTAGGCATGATATTTTTATTTCATTTCCTTTCTTTTTGTTGTCCTTGTTGGAGGTATCTATGTATGCGTATTTGAAAAATCAGAGGGTGTTGGTTCTACACGAGGGTCTCATGTTGCTCATTATGGAGCATGTGAGGGCCCACATTCCTGGTAAATATTTGAAGGGAAAGGAAAATTATTTGAGTGGAGGGTCTTGGTTCTGCACGAGCGTCTCATATTTTTCATTATGGAGCAAGTGAGGGCCGACATTCCTGCTAAATCTTTAAAGGGAAAGGAAAAGGATTTGAGTGATGGGTCTCATTTGTTTGGCTTAGACACTAGTGTTGGTGGGGAGGAGGAGTGTATTGAGGAAGATGAGGATAGGTCTTTTCCCTCTTGTCACCCCTTCCAAGAAGAGGAAGAAGGGAAAACTTAAAATAAAATTGGTTTCCAAGAGGGCTATTATTCAGGAATCAGAGTCCCAAAAAGATGGAAATAATATAGAGGTTGGTTCTGAGGACTCTAGGTCTAAGGATAATGCAATTTTTAATGGCTAGGAAGATGTAGTGGTGTGAGAGAAGGAGGAGGGTTTGTAGGAGAATTTTTTGGTTATGGAGGCAAAGGAAAGGCCAAGAAGGGATTGAAAGCATCTTGCAAAGCTAAAAAATTAGGCGTTGAAAGGTGGTGGTCAAGACATAATTGAGCATCGCAACAAGGACTTAGAGGAGAAGACGGTTGAAATTGATGATTCCCCAGTTTGAAACTCACCTAGTGTGGAACTCTCTAGTGAGAAAACTATGCAAGATAAGGAGGGTGTTAATTAGAATTTTGGTAAAGAAAAACCTCTGAAAGTTAATTTGTTGTCAAAGAATTTCTCATATCTTAATGATGATTCCACATCAATGTTAAAACTCCTTGACATGGCACATGTGGGGGCCATTGGGACTTTCAAGTTGGTGAAGTGGAATCTATAGGAATTCAACATGGTGAAAATTAAGATCAAAGGATTAAAATAAAATGTGCATAACCTTCCAAAGGGCTCTACCTTAGACATTTCGATTGATAGAATTATGGATTTAGAATGTTCTTTTTTGGGCTTCAAGTCTTTATGTGAGCAACATCTCTTTGAATTGGAGGCCAAGGTTTTGGACACCAATACAAACATTAAGAAACTATTGCAAGTGTGCCACATTTCTATTAAGAATAGTGCTAATTCCTTGGAGGTCCTATTTCCCATATAATCAAAACATTTCCAAATGTAAAAAAAATTACATCATTAAATAGCTAAGAGAGAGCTTAACATTACCCAAGTGTTCAATTTTTTTGACCTTGAAACACATGTATACATGATGGTTAGCATGAACACGATTATGTGAAATCTTGTATAATATGAAAAAACATGTCTTTGGATGCTGGGAAGAAACTCCATTCCTTTGGATTGGTAATCCAAAGCAAATAACAAGTCTAAGGCTTTGGGATTCCCAAAGAAACCTATAGTGCAAGTGCACTATAACACACTCATGTTATTTCATATTTTTGACATATTTTTTATGTTTGTTCTTGAGTTGCCTAAGCAAAACATAATGCATGCATGCTTGTATGTATGTATTCTTGTATTTATGTATGTATGTATGTATGTATCAATGTATGCATGTATGTATGTATGTATGTATGTATGTATCAATGTATGCATGTATGTATGTATGCATCAGTGTATATATGTATGCATGTATGTATGTATGTATGTATCAATGCATGTATGTATGTATATAGGATTGTATGTGCGTATGTATGTATGATTGTATGTATGTATGTATGTATGCTTATATGTATGCATTTAGAGGGAGGGATAATTTTAAGAGAGAGAGAGTTGTCCAGGTAGGGTGGAAGGGAGAGACCTGAGAGAGAGACTTGAGAGAGGGAAAGGGGGTGAGAGGGAGATACCTAAGAGAAAGGGAGAGAGTGAGAGGGAGTGTGAGAGAAGGGTTTGGAGTGAGAGAGACTTATCTAGGTAGGATGGGAGGGATAAAGGGAGAGAGAGATAGAGTTATTTAAGTAGATTGCTAGAGGGAGAGACTTGAGATAGAGAGAGAGGGGGTGGGAGGGAGAGACCTAAGA
>VDFB02389534.1:0-22793 GCA_007258455.2 Sequoia sempervirens
GTGGTGGTTCTTTCTTTCTTGGTGGAAGTTTAGTTTCATGGTTGAGAGAAAAGAAAGACTTGGTTTCTTTATCCATAGTAGAGGCAGAATACATTGCTGGAACATCCTGCTGCACACAAGTTTTATCGATGAAGCAGACACTGAAGGACATTGGTGTGGTATGTGATGAGCCTATTTCTATTTTTTGTGACAACACAAGTGCAATAAAAATTTCAAAGAACCTGGTTATGCATTCAAGAACAAAGTACATATCTATCGAATATCATTTCCTAAGAGAAAAAGTGTTGAAGAATGAGGTTAGATTGGAGTATCTGACAACAAAGGAACAAATTGCAAAAATATTTACCAAGGATCTCCCAAAGGATACTTTTGAGCATCTTAGGGAGATGTTGTGGTTCATTGGCCCTCCTAACTATGTGCACATGAAGGTGCATCAGTCTAGTGAATTCATAGATTCTTCATTTATCTGAATTGATAAATGGGTCTACTCCACATGGGTAGTAGAAATGGTTTTCATTGTTGCAGTATGAGTGTGCTCCTAAGGGGGACTAATCAGAGTTGTTGATCTTTTCCATTGATGTCAAAGGGGAGAGAGAAAGTCATGTGAAAACGGTGAAGAAGAAGAGGTGAACTCAGTGTGTTATTGTGAGAAGGATGATGTTGTCTTTGATGGTTTTTCACATCATGTGTTGCCATCAATACAAAGGGGGAGATTGTTGCAGGTATGAGCAAGTTTTGGTGGTGTTGTCATTAATGTTGTCATTGATGTCAACATAGTTCAGTATGTTGTGGATTATACATGTATAGTTGAGATACTATTGAGATGTTGTGGTACACAAAGATATATCTTCATAGTGTTGCGGATGTGTTGGTTTTGATAAGTTTCCAAAGTGCTTTTTGAGAAAATTAAATAAAGAAGTCAGTGATAGTATTAGTATGCTCTGGTATGTGCTCTGAATTTCTCCTTTGTTGATCCTATGCTTGTGTGGATCTAAAGGATTGATAATGGTAATTTAGTGGTGATATTTCCCTAGTTTTAGCCTCTGGTTTGATGGTACATGAAAGTTATGTTCACTGGTATGTAAACTGTTCTGGTAAAGTTGGTCTTCTATGGTCTGGGAGAAATATTGTTGCTCTGCAGTTCTCTATTTTGTTTCAGATCTTACAGATATGGAATATGTCTTGTGAATGTATTTTATGTGCTTTGGAAAAGTGGCTTGAAGATTGGTGATCCATGTTGATGTGTTTTTTTCACTTCTCAACACAGTAATGGCATAGGTGCACTACCTCTTGAAAGGAAATCTCCAACAACAATTTGTTGAAAATTACCCCAAGGTCTCTTAGGTGTTAGGTCATGACTTGCTTGGAATGTCTCAATAGTTTTGATGTGATCTTGTTGGTAATCATAGGGAAGACTTACATAAATTAAGTTGGAGGAGAATTGGTTCTTCCAATGGAATTCTTAAGATGGGAAAGTTATTACACAATTGTTGTAGGTTCAAATAGTAATCTAGAACTCCTATTTCAACTTCAAATTTGGATTTACAATGTGCACTGAACCTTGTTCAAAGTCACTACTAAAAAAAAATATGAAAAAATGGGTAGGGAAGAGAGGAAGTTCCCTTAACTCGCAACTACTAATGAATAAATGATAATGGAGGACCCTACAGTGGACAACCTTCCCAAAACAAAGTTCCACTTAACCAAATCAAATTACAGTCTCATGAAACTTGTGCAATCTTCTAAGGTCTACAAATTTTCAACCTTTCATTCACCATAAAGCATGAACAAGAGATAGAACTTAAGTGCAACATTCATAGAATGTTCATACTAGCTTTACACTACATTTTATCAGCAATAAACAACAAAAAGCATGAACAAGGAAGGGCATCAACACAGAAGATTTCTTCAAAACCAATGAACAACATTAACCAAACTACTAAATCAATCTAAAACATATAGAATAGCAAATCTAATCTACACAAATTCACTAACTATGAGAAGAAGAATCATGCAACATAAAGTTGGAACTCAAGAATCCACCAAATCAATGAATTTCTATTAAAATTCCAGCAACATGTCTTTACAACTCAACTCTCTCTTGAAAATGAGAGGAGACCCCCTATTTATAGTGTCCAAAAATAAAAATGAATGGCCAAGATTTAATCTCATTGTGTGGCCAAGATTCACTACAAATTAGGGTTTCACGTACCCCCAAATATATTGCAATTTAAAATTACATTTTTTCATTTAGTCTATTTTGTCCTCATGTGGCAGCACTGTAGCTCTTTTGTCTTCTAGTTGATTTCCTTTTGCTACAACTACTTGGTGAGGAACTCATCATCAATAACATGGTTTCCTTCATTCTTCTTTGTAGTGACATATTCCATAAACTTTCTGATCAATTCCTAGAGCTTGTTCCACTCCAATATGTCTGATTGAAGCACCTAGAAGTTCAATTTCCTGGATTTGCTTGTAAACCCATCCCAGTCCATGTCATACTTTTGTGCATTCATCATCACCTGCTCGGATTGAACGAATGCTCGTGTAGAAAAACCCATAAAATCCAACGTTAGTGCATTTGTGGTTGCGCTCTCCATCTTTTTATGGAAGTATGGATTTATTTTCTCTAGGTCTAGTTTGATGGCGAGCATATCAAAATCTATCATTAGCCTTAGATATTCCTCACAAGCCACCCTAATTTCCTTGACCCAATCAATATCTAGCTCCAACTAATGGAGCACAAGTTCCAACTCTTCTTTCTATGGTCCAAGCCCAACTTCCTTGTCTCCACAAGCCAATGGTCACCTTTTACCAAAGAAAACTCCTTTTCCCAGGATTTTCGGTATCTTGAGAATAGCCTCAAGCTTAGGATACGTAATCCTATATAACTCTGGGAAGTCAATGCAAAATTTCCTTATTCCCTCAAGTATCTTTTGTACCTCCAAGAACTTGTTCATTGTCCTGACAGTGCGGCCTATACCCATATTTCCATTGTAGAGGACCTATTGGAACCAATCCTCTATGACCTTTGTCCAATTCTTTCTTCTTTCCAATTTATCAATGTGGTCCTTGGATAAAATTCAGTGGCACTTGATGATGTGTGGGAAATTCCTCAACAACCATTGTTGAATATAAGTTGTCAGATCTACCACCTGTGCTTTTAATTCCTCCTTAGAGGTCTTATCCTTATGCATTTGGTGCACAATGGTGGCAACAGATCCCTGAAGATGGTCAATTTTTTTCTCTCTTGTAGTTGTCCCCAAATCAATGGTAGAAATATTATAACTAACCCCTTCTTCTCCCACCACCGGGGTAGCTATCTGCACTATCCTGGATCTAGATGCATCCATCATTAGGTGGGACCTGACCTTTGGCTTCTTTTCTTTCTTTGTACTTATTTGGGCTCGAGCAAAGATGGCCTCCAGCCTTGCCTTTGGATCCCTAGGAGGTGGAGTCTTCTTTTCTAATTTTTTCTCTAGCCATTCAGGCATCTGAGACTCCTCTTTCAATAATTCATGATCACCTTCTTCCTCACGGGTGTGTTGGATTTCCATTGCTTTGTCACCCACAGATTCCTACTCTATCCTTTCTTCTTCCTCCTCATCAGAATCCTAAATGAATACAATTTCTTTTTTTGGGGACTCGGTGGCTACATGCTCCTTGGGGTTGTCCTCCCCTTCAGTGGTTCTCTCTTCTTCTTCTTGTTCATTCCCATGTTCTTCATGATGTTTTTCTTTTGGGCTCTTCTTCACGGCTTCAACCTCTTCTTCAGGCCTTTCTTCTTCTTTTTCTTCCTTTTCCTTTCTTCTTGCTCTTCGGAAAGAGGCATCTCTTTATCATGCCTGGGGCTTTCATCTTGTTCCCTAAGTGGAGGCTCAATGTTCTCCTCCATTTTCTCATCTAAATCCTTCTCTTCATCGAAGGGTTTCTTTTCAATTTCCTCTCCAACGTCTCTTAGCTATTGAGCCAACTCTTCTTCTAGCTCTTGGTCAGAGGTCTCCATGATGTACTTGGTGCCAGCATCTTCTTCACCTTCCTCAAAGGATCTTGTTTCTTCTCCTTCACACACCACTTTATCAATCACTAGATGTTGGTATTCAGGGTGCTCATGGTAGTCATCTACTTCTTCCATCTCCTAGGCAACTTCCCTCTCTTGCCTCTCCAACTCTTCTAATATTTGTATTGTTTCTTGCATTGTCAGCCACAGCCTGTGCCAAGGCGGCCTATACTATTGGGTTCATTAACACTCCAAACATCTTCGTTGGGATGTTTTTCATGTGTCAAATGAAATCCTTCAGGAGTGAGAGAGTGGGTATTGGCATTGTTGCAAAATCCAATGGAAAGGATGATGATGGAGACATGGAGGAGGAGAGTGGAGAAGTAGTGGCAAAAGAAGAATCAATTACCATTACTTTTTTAGTAGGTGAGATGGAAGCAAGGTGGACCAAGATATCCGCCATGGGTCGAGAAGTGGAAACCATCACTTGAGAAGTAGGTGGAAGTGCAATAGTAGTGACAATGGCAGCATCGATGACTGCAAGAGTGGAGGCAGCAGGTGGGGACTTTAGCTGGTTGGCCTCTTGTTCCTCTCCTTCATGGAGCAGGTCCTCCTAGATGGTGGGCATCTCTGCGAAACCACCAGATGTCTTTGATTTCTTGGAAGGTTTTCCTTTTGAGGCCTTCCTTGAGTACACCCTAGGCTTAGGTTGTCGTTCAACCGTCTCTTTTCTCTTTCTTGATCCTGTAGTGGTAGGAGATTTTGAAGTTTCTCCTATCGAGACAACAACAATAGAGGCACTACTAGTCTCACTTCCTAGCTCGTTCTCGAGCTCACCATATGTTAGGGTAACCCCCTGTAGCTTCAATTGGGCAATCTTCTCGTCAATCCATCCCTTAATTCTTGCTTCAATGGGCTTCATAAGAATGTCGAGGTCATTAATCTCTTCTTTGTTACATTCAATTAGTGGTAGTGGCAGGTTGGTAACAACATCAGATCTTGGATCTACCACTGTGTTTTCTTCTTCAACTATCTGATCTGGCACTAGAAAAAAAGTTCACTATTTTGAAAAAGTATGTCGTCATGTGCATGTAGTGTCACATGTGCACCTCTTTATCATCTCTGCAATTAGCCCAGAAGTCCTCCACATTATGTAGATGGGCGTACTCAAGCCCGACCATCTTCTTGAGCTTTCCGTATGGATCCATCCGCGGCCAGGCTATGTGGAGCTCCAGGTCATATTCCACAAGTTCTTTGTCAGAATATTTTGCACACTGGGATGTGTAGAGTTCATACATTCCTCAACCAAAGGAGAGGGGATAGGGAATCCCCACCCTATGCTTGTCACTTAGGAGGGTGTGTTCTTGTTGTAGTTACTGAGAGAGTTCAAGTAGTATCAGCCGGTCATTTGGGTACCGGGGAAACTTATATGGTTTCTCTGAGAAACCCTTGGCTCAAATGTAGGTAAACTTTGGAAACTATATGAACAGAAAGCCAAAGTGGTGGATGAAAGCATTAGCACTATGTGAGACCCTCCTTTCAAAGTCACCTCCAAGAATTCTAATAATATGGCCTATGAAGGCATCATTGAATCTGAAATAGTATTTCTTAAAGTTCCAAAATTGAAGTTGGGGATACCTGTCATAGACCTTCAATTACCTGCCTGGAGCTGGTGCTACAAATAGTCCCCTGTATTGGGCATGGTCAGCAAGAAAATCGACCAGGTATGATGTCATATAAAATTGCAAAGTATAGCATCCACTCCTAAAAGAAGGTCATAGTTGGAAGGCCCATAAATATTCTTAATAGGGTTACCAAATCATGGTAATCCTCATAGAAATCACTTCAGAAGAGCTCTTGGCACACTTTTTTTGCACTGCCCCTCTTCTCCTTCATCCAGTATTGGTTGATAAGCCTCTTGCACTTGAGGGGATCAATGTCCCACATCTTCTTACCATATTCTTTGGGTGTTTCCTCCATCTCTTTGAAGGTAGGGATATGGAAAGTTTTCCCTATTGATTTGGTAGACAAATCAGCCAATACATTTCCAATCCTATCTACAATTATTCTAGAATCTTCTTGATATGCCTCTTTGTAGGCCATCACAAGCTCCAGAGCAATGAGAGTAGGCAGGAAATCGACAGCCTTGGCTAAGCCACTGCTTCTAATTCTTATGGAATTTTTTGTTGTGGGGTTGATCTAAACCCTTTGCTTGAATTCATCAATATCTATATGTCCCAGATTTGTATCTGAGATCTCCCTCCAATTTGTGGTGACCTTGGAGTTGAGGGGTTCCCCTTGGAATTGGTACTTCATTTGGTCTTTATCCACTTTTCCTTTGGCTGGCTTCTTTCCCTTTTCTTTCTCCATAGCCACCTCTAAAGGTCCTCCACCTGGTTCCATATATCCTATGGGTGAGAGAGCAGTAAGCACATTCAAGCATGAAAACACGGGGAAAGTTAGTCAAAATCCAACAAAACGATGTTAAATTTGATAATTCATCACTTAAAAAATCCTAACATCTCTTTTAGATCAACATTAGCCTTTCACTGGAGGGGTTTATAACAATGAGAGCCCAAGGGTGCGGACTTCCCTAGGTTGGCAGCCATTCTGAAGGCAACTGTAGATAGGACGACAATAAGGGCATGATGGCCCGCATGTCCCAACCCACATCAATAGTTGGTCATGAAATGGGGTCCACAAGGGAGGTCAATCCATTTTGAAACGTGGTTCGAAATCTCTTCAAAATTTTCGGAGCATTAAGTTCATGTTTTGGTCATGCGATTCCAAGGCAGGTGGAAGGAGGAAGTGGCTTGGCCGTTTGGGGCTCGCCCGTTGAAATGGCATTGGCGGGACAGTGTTTCGAATGCGGCGATCTGCCATGCGAGACACGTAACTTCGAAGTGACGCATCAAAATTCATTTGGAGCTCAAGCCACTGCAGGTCGGATGATGTGAGGAGACGTTGGGTTACGACCATTTGGAATGGCAGGGATGAGGTGGAGTTCCCCATGGAGTGGCCCACACCAATGGGTTCGAGAATCCTTAACATCGAGTTATTGGTTCATCACTTAGTGGGCAAACTTCATGAAGTCGGGCTCTATATAGCAGGTTGACGGGGGTTGACGAAAGCTATGGAATGACGGGAGTGAGACGGAATTCCGCTAATGGCTGCTCACAAGAAGCGGTCTGCTTAGTGCTTATCACTTAATCATTTTCACTTTTGATTTTGGACAAACGCGGTGGGTTCAGGACCCGCAGTGTGGAAGGTCAGTTTGTAAAGGTCGTTTGGAATGGTGGTCAAGTCACGGCGACCCGTGGTTAGAGGTCCGCGGTGCGGGATCCGCAAAATGGGGTAACACTTAATTGTTTAAAGCGTGGATGACGATTGGCGAAGGCAGAGTCGGGGTCGGGACCCGATCACTAGAAAGGCGTCACCCTTTTGCCATTTTGAGTTAGCCATTTGTTCAGAGGCAAAAGGTTAGCGGAAACCCACAAAGGACAGTCTGCAAAGGGGAAGATTGCTTTGTTTTAAACTCAGGGGGCGACTGCAAAGGTGGGGCCCAATAGGAGGAAAGACGGGATGCAAGGGCCATTGAAAATAATAAAGCCAGGATGAAATCCCACAGACAGAAGTCCATAGGGTTCAACCCGCCTCCTGAGAGGATGTAGTTAGATGGCCATTTTGGAACAACGTGGCTCAAGCGGCACTCCGTAGGCGACGGCCCGCGCTTGCTGACCCAAGAGGGATTGAAGGCTCTCCATTTTAAGCTTGTGAATTTTATCCATGTTCAGGACGACCAAGATGAGGGGACTTCTCAGGAGGCCAGGCCCGATGAGGATGTTTTTCATTTAAATTTTAAGCATTTTCCAAGGAAAGTGATGGTGGTGGCTAGGTTGTGGGCCCATGGGGCATGAATACTCTGGTTGAGGAACGACTACAGGGACCTCAAGTCCTGCACGCATCCCGTAGATGAATTTTGAAGTTTATCAGAATTTCAACTTATGGGCTTGTTGTTAGGGTTAGAGATGGTAGATATCTAACAATTAAATGAAGATTTAATTAATAAACAAAGAAACTAAAACACACACATAATAAATCTTAACACAGATAATTTAACATGGTTCACCCAATCCGGGCTACATCCACCAAACCACAGCCATCCAATACTTTTATTATCCAGTGTAAAACCTATTACAATCTTGCGAATAATTGTGTTTTTCATCATACAGTAATACCCATCTGAACCCCTTTTTAACAAGCTTAGAAGCTTCCAGATTTTAGGGTTCTACAAAATCGGATTTTTCCTTTTTCATTGATTTTTCCCTTTTTCAATAATCACGCAAAAAAAATAGGAAGAAATTTTTTCTCAGGGGCTACTGCCCCCAAAACCCCACCCGGGGCCTGGCCCGGCCCCAGACCCTGGGAAGGATAGGGGCCAGGGTGTACAATATACCATGGGCTATACAATATAGCATGATCAGTGGCCACATACCAACACTTGTTCACCAAAGGTTTACCCTAGTTGATTTTAAGCTTTCTTTCGAAGGTTTTATCAACTTTTATAGAATTTAAAGGGAAACTCGAAATAGGGTATGCAAAAAATGAATAACCTACGAAGCCCGATGAAAATGGATGAACAAATAGCTGGCAGAGGCTTCGATTCGGGGGATGAACTTTGCAGGTGCGACAATGGTGTTAGCGAGAAGCTCTGACTCATTTCTAGACTCTTGACAGGTAAAAATGACAACTCAAGATAGGTTATTTATAATCTTTTGAGCATTTAATGCCCCTCATAAATGTGGGTACAGTAGTGCTCTAGGTTGGTGAGCAGTCAGTTTGAAAATAGTGATGGGAGTGGCCGAGTTCACCAACCGGATGAGAGTCAGAAGTTAGCCGTTTGGAATGGCCGATAGTGAAAAGAGAAAACTAGGCTGCGGGTCCTACGAGGTGAGAGGACGTCAAGAGAAAGTTGTTCAGAAAGGCGAAGGGCAAGGGAAACTCATGCAGGGTGGCCCGCAGGGGCGGACCTGCATTGCCCGGAAGATGCTAGTTTTAAAGATTAAAGGAAAATAGCCAGGGAAATCCTGCAAAGACTTAAGACCTTGGAAATTTGAGGGTAGCAAAATATGGTCAAGTCAAAGTGACTCTTCTAAGATTCCTTGACCACTTAGGATGCAAAATAGGGGGTACGCAAAACAAGGTGGCGACAAAGCGACCCAAAAAAATGAAAAGAGAGGGTCCTCGTTTTGAACGAGGTGTGTGTGCTAAAGGAACAACAAATGGCGACTCTACTAGAGAACACTCCTAGGCATTCCAAGGATAAATGCTTATTCAAAACCCAGAATCTCTGGTTTCATAGACCAGGGGCCAGTTTCTAGAAGTGAACTAGGATAACTAGATCCTTAGCTGAATCAACCCACGAAACAACTCAAAAGTGTGTGCATAAAGTGAATTCATTCCCTTCCCTTAGAAACTATGACAAGTGGCAGTTAATCAAACCGAGCAAGCTACATGAATCATCTAACCCGAAAAGTAACCTAGACATTGCCCCACTGCTAGTCAGGCATCCATAGCCATGATAGAGTTGTCACTATGACCCTATGAACATTGCTCTACTTCCATCTGGGCATCCATAGCCTCGATAGAGTTATCCACACACCCATACGGTTGCTTGATTTCAACATTTTTTTCTTTTTCTTTTCTTTTCTTTCAATATTCTTTTAATACTTTTTTTTTGCTCAACCGTGTAAGCATTGAAGCCTAATGTGGGTTTGGGAATCACAGTGGTCACTAGAGGAGACTTAAGATTTTTCGCTTGCTAAGTCATCATAACGACCACTATACAGCTCATTGGAAACAATTAGTGTACGTTTCATGCAAAATTTGAGATGAACATAAAAGGAAGATTCAACTAAGGGTCAGTTTCTAAGTTAAATCAGAGTTCAAATGAGGAGACCATTCTATGGTAGCAATCAAAGACCAATAGTTGAGAGTGAATATTTAACCAGAGAACACTAAAAGCAAACAACAGAGTGAACCGTTCATCAAACCGAGCATGACCACCATAACAAAAATGAAGAACACCCTTAGCAAGACAAAAGTAGTTGAGAAATGAGAAAAATAAAGGTGAAGCAAGGAAAAAAAACAAAACAAAGAAACAAAAGAAACCCTACACTAACCTATATACAGTTATTTACAAGAACAGCTTGGGAGAGCTCAGGCTTGGAAATAATGCTTAAGGTGTTGCCTATTGATGGGCAACAGAATATCCTCACCGGTTAAAATCTTGAGGCAGAATACATTGTCACCAAGGATTTCAGCAATTTGAAAGGGGCCAAGCCAGAGCTTGTCGAATTTGTCTTGTCCCCCTTTCTTCTCATGGGCCTTGTCCCAACACAGGACTAGTTCAGTAATTTTGAAGGCCTTGACTTTGGCTCGTTGATCGGACCGTCTTTTGACCACAACCTGATGCTTGGAAAAAATTTCAATAGCACAGCCACACACTTCTTCTAAGTGTAGCAGCTCAGCTAAGCGATTTTCTCTTTGATCCCCTTCTTCGTAAAAGGCATTGATGAATTGAAGGGTGGGGAGTTTTAGGTGAATCGGGAACACAGACTCTAAGCCATAGATAAGGTGGAATGGGGAATCTCCCAAGGATGCCTTATGGCACGTGTGGTCTTCCCAAAGGGTGAAATGAAGTTGGGTATGCCAATCCTTGGGATTCTTATCAAGTATCTTTTTGATGACGGTGATGAGGTTCTTGTTTGTGGATTTGGCTCTAAGTCATTTCCCTGAGGATAGTAATTGGACAATAACTTGAGGGAAATACCATGATCAAAATCCCAACTGGCAAATTTAAGTGAAGCAAAGGCAAGGCCATTATCACATACTAAAGTATAGTGGCAACCGAAGCGATTTAAAATAAAAATTTCAAGGAAATTGACAACTACCTCTATGGTGCATTGTCTATAAGAAATAGCTTCTTTCCATCTAGTACAATAATCAGAGGTTGATAGAATGTACTTGTGAACCATAGATGATGGTGGGCTTACCGGACCAATGAAGTCGAGACCCCATTGTGTGAACGGTCTTACCTCTGAGACTGGTTGCAGCGGGACAGTAGCGTTCCTTTCCCTGGTTGTGGCAGTCTGGAAGACATGGCACGTGTGAACATGGCTATGGGCATCCTTGAAGGAAGTTAGCTAGTAGTATCCTGCTCACAGAATTTGATTAGTAGTAGAGGGACCTGATCCATGACCAGTACCAAATTTTTCATTTAATTCTTTTAGCACTTTCATTGCTTCTTCTTTTTCAAGGCATCAAAGGTAAACTCCTTCATGATTTCTTTTGTAGAGTAAAGATCCTTGCAACATATAGCTGCTACTCTTTAGCCTAAGGGTGCACTTTTGGACTCCTTATAGATGAGGGGGGAACTTTTTGTTTAGCAAGTAGTAGACTATGTTGTCATACCATTCTCCTAGAGAGACATCTTCGAGCTGATATTATTGAACCATAAGCTTGGGTCCTGCTTCAGCCGTCATCTCAGCTATCGTTTGGGTGAGGGCTTGTTCCCTCACTAGTTTCATCAGTTGAATTTCCATGTCATACTCTTGCAGCAGTGTGACCCACTTTTCTCTTCTTTCACCCAACTCATTTTGCATCGACAAAATTTTCATTGCTTGCTCAAGGACAATGGCGAACACCTTGTTCTGTAGGATGCAGTGTCTAAATTTCTTGACTCTTCTAACCAGGGCATACACCTGCTTTTCTATGTTATGATACCTTAGTTCAGCATCCTTCAAGGGAGCACTCATGAAGGAAATTGGATACTCATTCCCTTCATCATCTTTCTAGGTGAGAATGCTAGCACACGAATGGTCTTAAGCAAAAGAGTAAATATACAAGGGCTTCAGATAATCTGGGTTGACTAGCATAGGTGCTTCAACAATAGCTTTCTTAATCTCTTCAAAGGCCTACTTTGCCTCTGGAGTCCACTCAATTTTTCCATCTTGCTTCAACATGGCATTGAGCGGCTTAACAATTTTAGCAAACCCCTGTAATGAACTTTCTGATGAAATTTATCTTTTTGAAGAAAGATTTTAGCTCTTTCTTGCTGCCTAGTGTTGTGCGGTTTTTGCAAGCACACTTCACTGAAAGCAGGGACCCTCTTTGGTTTTTGCTCCTGTTGTTTTGGCTCTTTGATTTTGTGGATTTGCATTGCCTTGGTATGTGCTTAATATGTTTATCTTGCATACCCAAGTGTTTTCCCCAAGTTATGTGTTGAAAATCTTAGGTTTTAAGACAAATCCGGGTTTTTGCACTGTTTCAAGATTTTCCAATCTGTCCAGATTTTCCCGAATTTCATTTGAACTCCGGTTAAGTGTTGCAGTTCAGGAATTTCTGGCCTTCGTGGAATTCCGCCCGGGCCAGATTTTTCCAGAATTCCATCCTACCATCGGGTTTTTGATTTCCTTCAACTCGTCTAGTCAGCTGCGTTTATGATTTCTCCTTGTATGAATTGTATTTGGTTGATCTTTGGGATATTTTCTCGCAATTATGCTTTCTCATTGGCGTCCTGTTGAGTTGAAATATTTGATCTAGTTGTGCTTTGGTGTTATTGGCTTGTCTTGTGCATTCATGGTTGATATTTAGGGTTTCATGCCTAGGGCATTGCCATTTCTTTTCGATTTTCTTTCAATTGAGCCTAGAATTCAAGGAAGATTTGTTGAAGGTTCAAGTTAAGCTAGTTTCGTGCCTGGGGTCCTCAAATTCGTGATCTTTGATCAATTTGAGCGAAGTCGTGGCCGATGTACGTGTTTTCCTCTAGCTTCAGGATTTTCTGTCCATCCCAAATTTTCTCGGTTCCTCCTTTCTCCCCTCGTTTCCCCAGAGTTCATGCAGTGATTGTCGTTTTCGCAGAAATCCAGTCTGACCGGATTTTTTCGGATTTTCTAGGAAACTTGGTGAAGCTCAAAAATTTGGTGAAATGGATGATTCTAATGTTAAATTTTTATGGTTCCATGTTCTATATTGGTAAATAACATAGGGATTGTGTATTCTTTATTCATTTTTAATGATCTATGGCTGATTTTGTGCCTTCTTTGCCAGAATCCGCCTGGGCCGGATTTTTCTGGAATTTCCCTTCTGGCCTAGAGTTTGCGGCTAGCTCAAAATCCCAGATTGTGTTGTTTGCGCTTTGGCGAGGTTTCTGGGTTGATTTCGATATGTGTTTGAATTTATTTAGATGACGAATATATTACTGATGATGAGCTAATCTTGATCTTCATGTTATGATAGTGTTATAATGGATATTAATGGTGGTTTTCGCTAAGTGTAGGCTGAGTTTTGCTGAGTCGTCAAGGAAGTTCTAGAGATGAAGTTATATCTGTGAAGGAAATTCAAGTACTAGCTACTTCCCATTGGCCGACTTGGTGAGGTGCGCTCAGGCTGGAGAGGGCAGTTAATGCAAGGCTGCATTGAATTTTGTATTTCCCTATCATTTTCCTTGCCTTGGTCTGAATTGCATTAAAAATCCAAGGCCGACCTAGATGAGTTCAAACATTTAATTCTAATTCATTTTATTTTGAATTTTCCTTGGGCCAGCCTATTTGTGGCCATTTTTATTGTAAACATTGGTTGGGCCAATGTGTTTTGGCTATTTTATTATTATATAATCCCAGCTTGGCCGACATGCTTTGGGGGTTCCTATAAATTGGGCATTTTGTCTCATTTGTAATATATAGAATAGATACATGGACAGCTAGTTTGATGCAAGAGTGAATTAGGTAGTAGAGCAGAGTTAGAAGCTAGTCAACTTCTAAGCAAGTCATGTAACAGAACATTGGAATTGTTGTTGAAATTTGGTGATTCAATACAATTGAAGACATTGTGATTTTCTAGTGATCTCTTTTGTGTTGACTTATCTTGCATGGTTCTCATGATTCTATCTTTAAAATTTCTCAAGGTTAATAGATGTATGTTATCAATGGTGTTTATGATTTGATGCTTGAAGTGTTTGCAGCAATCCCTGGTCCATACTTTTCGCAGCTAGTTGATTGTTAGTTGCTTTGGAAAGTTAGCCTGGACCTTTATATTCATTGTGCTTAGTTCAATTGTGGAGATTTATTCATTTCAATTGCAATTGGGTTGTCTTGGATGAATGTTCATGATCTAAAAATCTTTAATGCCTTAGAAGATTGCATTGTTTCTATAAGATTGTAGATTTATCTTGGTCAAGTAGGAATTAGTTTGAGGGATTGGTCCATTTCAAGTATTTCATCATTTGCATTGTTAATCTTAGGAGTAGTTAAATTTAGGAATCTCTCTGAAACCCTAATATTTTGTTATTTATTTATCATTTGAGTTAGATTTAGGATTGAAGTATCATTACATTGCTAGATCTGATAAGTTCATGATTCAGTATTTGCTTGTAGTAAGGTCCATTTGTGATTACCAGCATTTTCACATTTATCACTAAGTTGTTTATGCATTGTCAAGACCTGACATTAGAGACCTTGGGGTTATCTCTTGAGCCTTGCTGATAGAGATTTACCTTTCAAGAGAGATAGGATATTATATTATGTCTGAGTTGTTGCTGTGTAGAAACATCATCAACAAATTGGCGCTAGAAGGAGGGCCTGAATAAGCTAAGATGGATCAATTTTTGTATGCTATCTCTCTTGAAAGATTTAGAAGAAGAACCAGATCTACTCCAAGAGAGGAAGAATTTCAAGAATTTCCAGACCCTACTAGGTCGAGAAGGACCAGCAGAAGGGAAGAATCATCATCTGCCCAACCACCTCCATCATCTCCATCATCCTCACCTTCGCCAAGTTCACCTTCATCTAAGTTTGAGTACATTCCCATTCCACAACCTCAGCTAGTCATACATCAGCCATTACCACCCCCACCTCCACCAATGGCTCTCCTAGCTAATAACCCATCTCCATTGAGTTTCGCTAATTACAATGTTATGCCCAAGAACTCTGAGCACTTCTATTCAAAGTTCCATGTTAATGATCCCAATAGAACTGTTGAGGAACACATCAAGATCTTTTAGACTAGCCTTAAGGATAGGGGAATCAATCATGAGGATGTAGCATGTAGGCTCTTTCCTTATTCCTTAGGAGAAGATGCATTCTATTGGTATAATCACTTGCCTGTCGGATCTATCTTGCATTGGACTAAACTAGAGACTGCATTCCTGTAGAAGTTTAGGATTCCCATTAGTCCCAATGAGCTCTATCGTCAGTTCACTAATGTTAAGAGAGAATTCAATGAGCCTATAGGGTCCTTCAACAATAGGTTTCATCGTGCCTATACCCAACTGCAAGCCCCCTATGCTATTTATGATGCCACTACTTTAGAAGTCTATTATGAGGGACTTGATAGTCTGATAGCCACCTTCATGAAATGGAGAAACAATCCTCCTAATACCCTACTTGATGCAAATGCAGAAGCTATAAGGGTTAGAACTTCCTTAAGACAACATTTGTCTGGACCTTTACCATCATTAGGACCCGCTACTCACCCTGGACAAGTCCCATCTCTCAATCAGGCTCTCACTAATCATACTCCCATTATGAATCGGGTTCCTCAGTTTCCTATGGTCCCCCACCCAGGGCCTCCAGTGAGTCAAATGCCACCTACAATCAGTTATCCCTAGAAAAATGAAAATCAGCCTCTTCATCCACAATCTCATGCTAGCTATCCCCCATATCTGCAGAATTTTGAAGTTCTAAACTAGTCATTAGGTACCAGCACTGCAACAGGATATCCCCAAAATAATGTGATCCAGCCTCCATATAGAAGTCATGACCAAGAGAGACTGGATGAATTGTCTGAACAAGTGAAGAAGTTGAATATGGAGGTCACTTAGTTGAGGAACCAGAATAGCCAGTTGCAAGTTGCTCAGAGAAATATGCAGTCTAATTATAGCAGAGAAAGTAGAGAAAATTAACAAGGGTAGCATAATGACAGAGGATATAACAACAACAGAGGATACAACAATGACAGAGGATATAATCATGACAAAGGATAGAATTATGATAGAGGACAATCATCGGGCCAAAACTTTGACTGAGGACAAGCTGGTGGACAAGGGTTCGACAGGAGACAGCCACTAGGACAAAACATGACTTGGAACACGAGGCCTAACAATGGAGGAGTCCCTACCCCATTGGATCAACTAGTCAATCAGACAATTAGCCAAGAGAAGCCTCCTAATGGTGTATATTTAGCCGAGGTTGCATTATCAGGATGGTGTAGGCTCCATAAAACAAGTCAGCATTCTGAGTTAGATTGTCAAGAGTTCCAGACGACAGCTTCAATCTTCCAGTATGAGGTGGATAATAATGCAAGTGGTCAGGAGATGGTACCATCTACTCCCTATGATTCACCAGTGTTGGTCCTGAATCATGCTCCTTTCCCATAGAGCAAAGACAATGTTCCTGAAGAAGAATCAGACCAGCTCAGGGAGGAGGCAGATCAGGTATGCAATGGAGATGAAATTTCACAGTTGTTTGATGAAAATCCAGTAAACGACAATGGCCCCTTGGATGAACAAGAAGCTTATGTTGAAGAAGTACAGACTTTCCAAAGGCTTGTTAAGAAGTATGATTTGAGAGATATGCCCCATAGACATCCACCAGCTGGAGGTCCCTTCACCACCTCCATTCCACCAAACAAATTCACCACTCCTCCAGATCCTAATGCTAGCAATAATCCATTGTATCCTCATGTGTCTAAGCAATATGTGTCAAAGGAAGGACAAGCACAGATGGAAATGTCAAAAGGAATGAGTATTGAAGCAAGCAAAGATAAGATGGTGGAATATCCAAAAGAAACTCTTGCAGATCTAAGTGAAGAACAATTGGCTATATATGTTGTAGAAGAACTCAAGAAGCTAAAGGTAAGTCTATCTGCATTTGAGTTATTGAGGGTTCCAACCATTAGGAATGCAGTTCTAGGAGCTTACAATGCAAATTCTATATTACAAGATAAATCAGTTAGTGTAAGTATCAATAAAGTATCTAGCTCTCAAATAGTCGAAAAGAAAAATTAGGCTCATAATCAAGTTCATATGCCTCCTAGAGATAAAGGAAAAGAGAAAGATAGAACTCAGGTTGCTCAAGTAGATACTCCCTTAACTTTATTTCAGGGAAAAATAGAGACTCCTCCATTCCTGATATCTGTTTGTATATTTGGAAAGCACTTGTGCAATTGCTTGTTAGATTCTGGTGCTTCCACCAATGTAATACCCTTTGGTGTCTGTAGAGCTTTGGGTATTACTCCTGTTGATTCCCAAAAGAAAGTCACACAATTGGATAGAACTAAAGTTAATGTTGTAGGGGAATTAAAGATGATTCATGTGCAGGTTGCTTCGGATCCTAGGATTCAACAAGTTATCAATATACAGGTGGCTGATATACCTGATGCTTATGGCCTGATTCTGGGAAGAGACTTTACTAGGGCCTTGAATGGATATGTATCAACTAATAACTCTCTCATGTGGCTTCCATGGAAGGGAGTGCTAAACCAGATTAGAATTGAAAGAGAACCTAGGATGAAGTACATGATTACAAAATATCAGAACACCTCAAATGAAATTCTAATATTTGAAGTGAGTATGGGTAACTATGTGCTTGTAGCCTCTTTTGAGGAGTTAGATGTAGAGGAAGTTCTTATGTTCCACACAGCGCCTGTTAACCTTACAAAGAAATCCAGTAGTACTGAAGCCTTGGAGGAACCATTTGAAAATGAAGATGATATTGAAGATAATCAGCTCATTTTACTGGATAATTTCTAGGAATTCATTCATAAATGCATTTAGGATCAGATTCAGTTGGGTAGGAGGATAAATTTAAGAGATTTTCTCTTGCCAAATTGGTGTAGGGTTCATAATGCCTCCCATTCTGAACTAGATTCTTGCTTATGCCAGACTACAGTGGTACAAGTGCAGAAATTTATCAACCCCACTCCAGCAGTCAAAATTGATATCCAGAATGCCCAAGAGGGCCCTGAGGAGAAGAAAGTGATGCTTTCTGAGGAACCTTAAGGCAGCAATAGTGCAAGAGATACAACAAAGAAATCTGCAGTTGTTGACTGTTGGACTTTAAGATTTGATGGGTCCAAATCAAAACAAGGAGCTGGAGCAGGGTTTGAGCTAATCAGTCCAAAAGGTAAGACATTCTTTGCTGCTCATAGACTTCAATTCCACTGCACTAATAATGTAGCAGAATATGAAGCTTTGGTCCATGGATTGTTAATGGCATTAAAGAAAAAGGTTAAGATTTTGCAAGTTTTTGGGGATTCTGAGTTAGTGGTTAAGAAATTTAGGAGGTAGTACTCTTGTCATGATAGAAGAATGACCAATTATAGACACAGAGTATGGGATCTTATTGAAATATTTGATGCCTTCAACATACAGTTGATACCACGAAGTAAAAACTAGACAGCTGACTCCCTTGCTCAGGCAACTAGTACATTGCAACCCCTGTCTCTTTATGGATTGAAGAAGTTTTTGGTGGAATTGACTCCAGTACCTTCAGTGCCTGACAACATCACCAACATCCAGGTATTTGAAGATGATAAGCATATTTTATATTTTATCACAAGTACAGATGTTTTTGCTTCTCAAATTATAGATGAAACTGAACTCCAAGAAGCAGAAATGGATTTGAGAGGGGTAATTAATTTGAAGACTAATACTATTTCCAGAGGAATGGTGCAATTAGAAAGAATTTTTGATTTGGATAGAGTCAGAGATCAAGAACAAGATGTCAGGAAGGAGTCCATCAGTAGACAATGTGAAAAGTATAACATGGGATCTCAGGATGATGCCAAGAATGTCTTCATTGGAAAAGTATGCACTCCAGAAGAGAGGAAAGGAATAATCGATGCATTGCATAGATATCCAGATGTGATAGCCTGGAGTTATGAATACTTGAATACCTATGATACATCGATCATAACTCACACTATACCTCTCATTCCAGGAGCAAAACCTTTCAGACAGAAGCAAAGGAAAATTAATGCCCTACTAGAACCTATAATACAGAAGGAAGTGCATAAATTATTGTCCGCAGGAATCATATTTCTAGTCAGACATTCAACTTGGGTTGCAAACTTGGTTCCAATGCGAAAGAAGAATGGTGAAATCAGGTTGTGTGTAGATTTTAGGAACCTCAACAGAGCATCAGAAAAGGATAATTATCCAATACCTTCATTGGATGAAGTACTCCAGATTGTCAATAGATCTCAGATGATGACTTTCTTGGATGGCTATTCAGGATACAACCAGGTCATGGTGTAGTATGAAGATAGGCATAAGACTGCTTTCACCACCAAGTGGGGCACTTTTTCCTACAGAAGAATGCCCTTCGGTTTGATTAATGTTGGAGCCACATTTTAGAGGGCCATGGACATTTCCTTTAAATAAATAATTGGTAAGTGCATAATCATTTATATGGATGACTTGATAGTCTTTTCCAAGAAGAGGTGTGATCATATAGTAGATTTGTGTAAAGTGTTCCAGAAGTGTAGGGAATTCGGTATATCTCTCAATCCAAATAAATGCATCTTTGGAGTGACATAGGGAAAGTTTCTAGGACATGTTATCTCTGAGAAAGGAATCACCATTGACCTAGAATGAGTGGAAGATATACTCAAGATCCCATCACCTGCTAGCAAGAAAGAAATGAAGTCATTCTTTGGTAAAATCAACTTTGTAAGGAAGTTCATCACTGGATTTGTAGAAATATCAAGCCACTGAATGCAATGTTGAAGCAAGAGGCCAAAGTTGAATGGAATGTAGAAACAAAAGAAGCATTTGCAGAGATAAAGAGGGCTATTTCTGAAGCTCCAGTTTTGGTGAGTCTAGACTATGCTAAGTCGTTCTATATATATATATGTTTGCTTCTGATCACTCATGTGCTACTATGTTGACTCAAAAGTTTGATCAAGGAAATGAACATCCCATATTATTCATGAGTGCACCATTGAAAGATGTTGAACTAAGGTACCCAAGTGTGGAAAAGCTGGCTTATTCCTTGGTCAGAGCTGTAAAGAAGCTTAGGCATTAGATCCTCATAAATAAGGTCTTTGCAATAGTTCTTGATCCTACGGTCAAGCTATTGTTGATGTAGAATGAGCTAGGGGAATGCAGAGCCAAGTGGGTAACTATGTTACAAGAATATGATATTGAGATTCAACCCATGAAGCTAGTAAGAGGGCAAGGACTTACTAGGACAATGGCAGAAGTAGGCCCTGATCTTGCAGCCCAACATTACAATCTAGAAGATGTTTCCCCTAGAGAATGGTATGATGATATCTTTCATTATCTCCTTACTAAGAGCTATCCTGACCATCTAAATACAGTTCAGAGAAGAGGATTATGTTTGAAGAGTGACAGTTTCATGCTGAAGGGAGTTGTTCTATATAAGAAAAATCATGAAGGCATATACTTGAGGTGTTTAGGAAGACAGGAAGCTAAGAGGGTCATGGCTGAATTTCATGATAGATATGGTGCTGGCCATGGATCTACACATTCTACTGCAAACTAGATTCTAAGGGCTCATTATTATTGTTCTACATTATTCAAGGATACACACAGTCATGTCAGAACTTGCCAAATATGCCAGACCACAACAACCAGAGAGAAGTATGCAACTCTTCCACTCCAGCCAGTCTTTGAGGTAAAACCTTTTGCATAGTGGGGGATGGACTTCATAGGTCCCATCAATCCACCTTCTTCTGCTGGTCACAGGTATATGCTCACCATTATTGATTATTTTACAAGATAGATTGAAGCACTTTCATGCAAATAGTGTACTTCTGAGGTAGTAATTGATTTCATTGAATCAGGTATTATCAATCGCTTTGGATGTCCTTTGTCTTTAGTTTGTGATAATGGTCATGCATTTACATCATTGAAATTTTCCAATTGGGCCTTTGATCATGGGATTATAATAAATTTTTCATCTAATTACTATCCACAAGGTAATGAGTTGGCTGAGTCTTCCAATAAAAACCTCTTGACAGTCAAAGTTACTAGAGAAGAATCCCAAGGATTGGCACACTCAACTTAGATTTGCTCTATGGGCAAATCGTACAAGACAAAAGACTTCCATAGGGACATTCCCTTATCATCCTGTGTATGGCCAGGAGCCTGTATTTCCAATTCAATTGAGAATCCCTACTTTACAGTTCATTAATGAGTACTATGATGAAGAGAGCAGACGTGAAGCCCGCCTACAAGAGTTGTTACACCTTGAAGAAAGAAGAGATGAAGCCTTAGAGAATTTTGCTAGACATCAGGGTGTAGTCAAAAGGTGGTTTGATAAAAGAGCCAAGGTAAAATCCTTTAGGATTTCTGACTTGGTTCTATACTAGGATAAATCCCATGACCGTAAGGGGGAGCATGGTAAATTTGACAAACTTTTGCTTGGCCCTTACTAGATTTTAGAAATCCTGGGAGATAATGCTTTCCATTTGAAAACTCTCACTGGGGAGGATATACCACTGCCTGTCAATGGGCAATATTTGAAGTATTATTTCCAGTGTTGAGTTGTTTTCAACTTTCTTCATGTATATAGCTAGAGTAGGGTTTCCTTTCTGTTTTGTTTGCTTTGCTTTGCTTTGGTTAGAGTAGTTTTGCTTTGCTTTTGTTTTGCTTTGGTTAGTGTAGGTTTTCCTTCGATTTGGTCTATTTTGCTCTGCCTTTGCTTTTGAGGTCTTCTTGTTTTCTTCTGGATGTGTTGCACCTGCATAGCAAATATTCTTTTGTCTGGGGCTGTTCTAAGTATTTCCTTGATGAAATTTTATTGTGTGTCTTGAATGGATGGTTGAGGTCTTCGTTATCATCATGCAGTCTAAATGTCTGATTTGAAGAGGACGGGTCACTGGTTTGATTTGAATTTGAAGTATTCTGAAATCTTATATCTTTTATGCATCTTAAAAATCTTGAGGTTGTCGTAGGATCCTTGTGAGGTCTTATCAGGTGAAAAAACCTATTTTTACTTCAGTGCCACTGTGCTTCTCAACCCTAAGTGTGAACTTCATTGTTCACAGGTTGAAATGAAAAGAAAAGAATATCAAAAGAAGAAAAGAGAAAATATTGAAAATAAAAAGAATGAATTCAACTTATCAGGGGTATTCAAGTATCTCTACCGGGGCTATGGATTCTTGGCTGGTAGTAAAGCTATGCTTGGGAGAGTCACAGTGATAACCTCTTCGGGGCTATGGACGCCTGACTGGCAGTGAGGCTCTATCTAGGTTGCTTTTGAAGTTAGAATCTTTACGTAGCATGCCCTGACTAAAATTGGTTTCTATGGTAGCCCAAGGAGGGAAATGAACTCATGTGTACACACTTGGATTTTTAGTTTATGGAAGGTTCAGTCTACCTTTGGTTTTGATTCTTTGATCTTGCATTTTGATTTGTTTGTATGATAGTGGATCGAAACCAGATATTTTGGGTTCACGATTCTTGTTTGTCATCGAAATGCTTTGGAGCATTTTCCCAGCAGAGTCACCATTTATTGTGCAGTTTTTGCACGCACGCCCCGCTGAAAGCAGGGACCCTCTTTGGTTTTTGCTCTTTTTTTTTGGCTATTTTATTTTGGGGATTTGCATTGCCTTTTTATGTGCTTAATATGTTTATCTTGCTTACCCAAGTGTTTTCCCCAAGTTACGCATTGAAAATCTTAGGTTCTAAGCGAAATCCAGGTTTTTGCACTGTTTCGGGATTTTCCAGTCCGTTCAGATTTTCCCGAATTTCATTCGAACTTCAGTT
>VDFB02389535.1:0-31269 GCA_007258455.2 Sequoia sempervirens
TCCATTCATTCAAGAGTTCATTCTTGCATTCAATTTATTTGAGCATTATAACATCATTTAATCAAGAAATTATCAAGCATCTTGGAGCAACCATTGATATATCTTCAGACTTCAACATTAAGGGTTTGGTGAGTTTATGCACTTGCATTTTATTTTTTCATCATTCCTTTCTTATTTCATTTCATTATTAAGAGTTTGATTACCAAATCGGGATTTGGCCAAGGTAAACCCCTATACTCTAACCCTTAACCATTTTCCCCCTCTTCACATGTGTGTTTGTAGGTCTTGTAGGAATATTTTTCAAAGAGATAGGTGTTGAAAAGTGGTCAATAAGTCATCAAATCTATTCAATTCAACAAAGACCTAATTCAAGCTTGGAGACATCATTCAACCCATTTTTTGTATATTTGAATCTGTTGACCCGACAAGCAGACAAGTAGAGATTTGGACCCATAGAGTTGACTTTGGAATTTGTAGATTTTTGTAGGTGGACTATTTTTCCATTTTTGGTGAATCATTCCCACTGCTAGGATGGAGAAAGTGTTTTTTAAGGTTTTCAATTTCAGGCATAATTTACTAGAAGTAGTCCACGAATTTTCCATTTATGGCGAATGAATCCCAGTGGTCATCAACTATAATTTCTGAAACATTCTAGAACCTTCTAGTATCAGCATTATACCTCCAAGTGCACTCCACTTTCATGAACTATAATTCTGATTTGTACATTCTAGAACCTTCTAAAACTTGTTTCAGTAGAATTTACTAGAAGTAGTCCATGTGATGAGCCCAAAGTATGCTCATAATTTGAGTATCATGGTGTACTTTTAATACCCTTTCTTTTGTTGTTCATGGTTGTTTAAACTCTTTAGAAACCTTTTATTGGGGGATATCCTATAGCAATACACTTTTATATTCCTGCAGCCTATCATGTTGATATGTCCATATTTATTACCCTAATTGACTTTCTAAATGACTGGTATAACGCATGTAGTTTTTGAATGATGAAGTAAATTTGATATGTGATCAATAAATGAATATTGTGTAAGTTGTCGTGCATGTTTCCGTTCGCTTCTGTTGCCTTGTGTTTCATAGGTTGTTGAAGAAAGTATGATCGAGTCAAGTGCAGCTGATCTTGGCCTTGTAGTAAAGTCCATTTCCTGCACGACTTCGAGGAAGTTATTCTGGTGAAGACTCTTTGACCGAAATTGTTGGGAAGGAATTTAAATGTCAATTAATTTGGAAAGAGTGGAATGATGAACTCTCTCTTTGAATCATGCTGAGCGGATAAGTTCATTTATTTAGTTTTTTCCTCAATTCCTGGATGCATTTACATCCACGTCTTTCTCTCGGCTTAAGTTAAGTTAGTTAGTTGCTTCACCGATTTTAAATAAGTGTTCCTCCCGCGGAGTGAGCAAGCATAGGGAGATAGAAAGGATATCATGTAAAAGTTAGTATGATAATAAAAAGTAGAGTTTGTATGACAAGAGATAGAGTTTTTTGTTAGTTTTCATATGAACAGAACAATGTACACCATTATGAGTTTATGAATAAAATTTGATGAAGTTCTGAGTTCAGTACTTGCGTAATTAGTTGATGCTTGCTAAGGGGGCCCACTTAGTAAGTATCTGTAATCAGTTAGTTAGTCGTTCATTTTTCTATTGATCATAAGTTAGATTTCTTTTTTGAAGTTTCTGTGCAAACTCAGTCCTATATTGTTCCTGTAGCATCAGGAATCCATCCCTGTGTCTGTTCCTACAGCATAAGGCCAGTTCATAGTTTGTTTCTCAGTCATAGCTATTATGATTTCCACTTTGGTTAAAGTACAGTTGAGTTTAAAGAACTTAGCATTACCTTCCTATAACGTAGGTAGAGTTCTTTCCAAGTAATTATTTTCGTTAAGTTGTGACTGAAACTAGTTCTTAGTGCACATACAGTGCTGCTCCATTTCAATATACATTCCCTAGTTTGACAAGTAAATGAACGACCATGAAAAGATATTATTCACCTGCTGGAATGTCCAATTCCCAGGATAGGTTTTTCTATGATTTTCATATCCTTTTGTGGGTGCAACCATTTTTGGTGTCATTGCCGGGGATGGTGTCAAGCTAAGAACCAGTCAGAAGTCATTTTTAGCAGTAGTTTAGTCTGATTATTCAAGAATTTTCAAATTCCTTCAATTCACCATTCATTCTATTGCATGCATAGAAGAAGAGACGCTCTAGGAAGATTCCTTCCTGACCTTCCAGCCATTGATAATAATCCTGAACCAGCTTATAATCTATTGGAGGAACAAGATATCAATCCATTTGCTGAAAACCTATTTGTTGAATTGCCATTTGACCCAACTGACAAAGAACCTGAGGAAAATCCATTTGCTCTGATACTCCATCAAGAAAATATGGCACATAATCCACCTAATCCACCTCCTGCTTTTGAGTTTCGCATTTTTTCCCAGCAAGATACTGATAACCTTAAAAATATTCCTTTTTCATTACTTCCCAAGTTCTATGGCCTAGTTACGAAGGACCCAGAAACTTTCTTGTTTGAGTTTGATATCCTCTGTCACAGCTATGATTACACTTCAGATGCTCACAGGCTGAAGTTGTTTCCTTCCACTTTGAAGGAAGGAGCCCTTAGATGGTTCATGAGTTTGGGAAGATGTGTTGTTGATAGTTGGGTAGCCATGCAAACAAAATTCCTTGAGAAATATAAGGAATATTGTAAGAGTGGTAGTAAGGGAGACGATATATTTAGAATTCAACAAAAGGAGGATGAAAGCCTGGAAGACTATATCTCAAGATTCTTGTTTTCCTTGAAAAAGAATTCAGACCATACTCTCAAAGAAGAATCTCAGAAACTACTTTTTCTAAGGGGAATCAGTGATACCTGTATAGACGCCCTGGATCTGATGGGAGGAGGTGATATAACCCAACTGCCTTGAGATGATATCAAGAAAATATGTCTTAACTACTCTCAAGCAATTGATAAGAAAGGTAGAGGTCATCAAGCCACAGTGGGAAAGTCCTCTACTAGTGGAATTTCATGGATGGAGATCACAAATTTGCTATCAGATTTCAAGCAGGATATCATAAACAGCATGGCTACACAGTTGGATACTATGCAAGCTTGGAAGAAACATGAGGAAGTTGAAGTAATCTTGGCTGAGTTTTGTCCATATTGTAGACAAAAGAAACGTGACTACAGATGCAAGATGGTGGCTAACCTGGAGGCTACGCAGCTACCTACTGACTTTAAGGTGGTAGAAAGTGATGATGACCAAGTATTCTTCATTGCACAAAGGCGACCATTGGCTCAACGATAAGGTATGCCTCAAGATTCTTTAACTTTTGGTAATCCTTATTCTAATTACAATAACCAGTGACAACCTACATATGGCCCATCACAACCTTGGAATACTGATCAACCTTACTAGCCTAGCTATCAAAATCCTCAATGGAAATCTCCTCAAGGAGGTTGGCAGCAGCCACAAGGACAATGGACTCCACCCCCAGGTAACTGGCAGCAGAACCCTTAATGGAGAAGTCCACAGCAATGGCAGAACCAATCCCTTGCCTTCCTGCAGCCTCAGCAGTCACAACCACATACCCTCATGCCACCTCTTGCAGCACCTACAGCAAATACTGGCCCTCCAAAACAAACGCCTATGCCTACTCAACCATTGCCAAATCCTAATAATAAGCAATAGCAGCAGCAAGTCTATTTTACTGACCCTAATCATTAGCCTGCCTATGCTCTTAACCAGAATAATATTAATTTACATTTAGGAACTGTGCTACCCACACCATCTCCTCCCATCATCTCAGAATTTCCATCCGAGGAGACTAACCAAGAAGAAGATACCAATGACCAAGCCCAACCAAATGAGCCAGTTCAGATTCGGATTCCATCATCACCTAAGGCATCTGCTAAAGTGTCCCCTCCTTTTCCATAGAAGTTGGAAGGTGAAAATGTAAAAAAATAAGAGGAACCTACCTTTGACATCCTTGACCAGCTAAAGCATATATGTGTGAAAATTCCCTTGTTACAAAAAATCAAAGAACCTATCTATAGTAAGGCCATCAGGGAGGCATGTTTGAAGAAACCGAGGAGGAAAAAGGACCCTCAAACTGTCCATGTCATAAGCCAGCTCTCTGACTTAATGCTAGGGAAGCTTAGCACCCCAAAATATTTAGATCCAGGAAGCCCTGTTGTGGAGATCAATGTTAATGGGTTGCAAATTAAGAATGCTTTAGTAGATCTTGGTGCAACTATCAATGTCATGAAAAAGGATCTAGTTGTAAAACTTAATATTTCAGAGCTAAGGACTACACCTACAATATTACAACTTTTTGATAGCTCAACTGTCAAACCTGATGGGGTAGTTGAAGACCTGGTAGTCACCTTGGATTCTTGGGAGTACCCAGCTGATTTTATGGTCTTATCTCCAAAGGAATCATTGGGGGGATACCCTGTAATACTAGGAAGGCCTTGGTTGGCTACTGTTGATGCTTACATTGGTTGTAGGTCAGGTAACATGACAATATCTTATGGGTATAGCACAAAGAAGCTTACACTCTATTCTACAGCCCTGCCCCAACTTGAGTCTGGAGAGGTTGTTTGGCCAGATTTTGGAGGAGAGGAGGAAGTGAACTCCGTGGCCAATTTAATGATGATTACCAGGGAGCCTTTCATTGCACAACAAGAAGAAGAATATATAATGTCTAATATCTTGTTGAATAACTATGGTACCGAATATTTTCATTGTGAAAAAATTCAATGTTCCTTGCAGACTATTCTTTTTCCATCTACATCAACACATTATCCTGTAGCAACTAACTGCTTACACACCTTGCTACCCCACGAGGTAGACATGCCATTATTGTCTGAAGTATCTATGGTAGATTTAACCTCCCAAGTTGAGGTAGCTGTAGGAAAAGCCTTGTGCATTAATAAAAACCTCACCGGTGAGCAACAAGAATCTATGATCAAAATGCTTGCCAGTCATAAGTAAGCTTTTGCTTGGGAATATGGTGACATGAAGGGTTTAGACCCAAAACTCTGTACACATTGCATATACATTAATAGTGAGTTCAGACCTGTCAGGTAGCCTCAAAGAAGAATCAATCCAGCTTTGAGAGAAATTGTTAAAGAAGAATTGTAGAAAATGTTAATAGTTTGCTTTATCTACCCAATCTCGGATAGTCAGTGGGTTTCCCCATTGGTTTTTGTTCCTAAGAAAGGAGGAAAATGGAGGGTATGTGTAGATTACAGAGAGCTCAACTTGGCAACAAAGAATGATTACTTTCCTCTTCCATTCATTGATCAAGTTCTAGATAATTTAGCTGAAAAAAAGTACTTCTCATTCTTAGATGGCTTTAGTTGGTACAATCAAATCAAGATTGCTCCTGAGGATCAAGAAAAGACTACTTTTATATGCCCTTAGGGAATGTTTTCCTATTCAGTTTTTCCTTTTGGTCTTTGCAATGCACCTGCAACTTTCCAGAGGGCAGTCATAAGTATTTTCTCAGACATCTCATATGATTACATGGAAATATACATGGATGACTTTACTACTTATGGTACAACATTTGAGGAAGCTCAATCCAACTTGGAGAAAGTACTACAAAGATATGAAGATCACAACCTATCGCTGAATAGTCAAAAGTGCTTCATGATGATGTAGGAGGGAATAGTACTCGGTCACCATATTTCTGCTGCAAGAATACAGGTTGATCCTGCAAAGTTTGAGGTCATCTCTAATCTCCCCTTTCCTACCAAGGAGAAAGAAGTAAGGAGCTTTCTTGCCCATGCTAGATACTACAGAAGATTCATCAAGGACTTCAGCCAAACAGCAGGTCCCTTATATAGTCTGTTGAAGAAAGATGCAGATTTTTCTTGGACTAGGGAATGTAAAAAAGAATTCCTTGATTTAAAAGTAGCCCTTACACAAGCACTTGTTCTGAAAGGACCTGATTGGTCACTTCCATTTCATATTCATACTGATGCATCAGATTATGCCATTGGAGCAGTGTTAGGGTAGAAGGATGGATCAACAGAACATGCCCTCTACTATATAAGAAAAAATCTACAAGGGGCTGAATTCAACTACACTGTTACAGAAAAAGAAATGTTGGCCATCATCTATGCCCTCGATAAATTTAGGAATTACATCACTGGCTATCAGATATTTGTCGACACTGATCATGCAGCAATCTGGTATCTCATGAACAAAATCTCAATATCCGGGAGACTAGCCAGATGGTTATTGCTGATGCAGGAATTTGACATTACAATTATGGACAAGCCAAGTAAAGCCAATGTGGTTGCTGATTTCCTTTCTAGAATTCAAAGGAAAGATGACTTTGCACTTATTGAAGACTCCTTTCCTAATGATCACCTGTTTGCAATCAAGGTTATTCAACCATGGTATGCGGATATAGCAAATTATTTGGCCACAGGAAGAACTCCTCCTCAATTCTCCCCTAAGGAAAAAAGATTATTAGTAGAGAAAAGCTTTAACTTTATTTGGATTACAAATTGCATGTTTTATACAGGGCCAAATCATGTTATGAGGAGATGTGTACAAGAGGACATTCATGATATATTACATGCAAGCCATGATGAGCCGTGTGGTGGACATTTTGCTGCCAAAAGAACAACAATGAAAATTTTAAATATTGGCTACTATTGGCCAACTCTGCATAGAGATGCAGCCAAATATACCAGGAGATGTGACAAATTCCAAAAGATGGGAAGACCAACTCGATCTGATGAGATGCCTCTATTTCCACAATTTGTTGTTACACCCTTTGATAAATGGGGATTGGATTTTGTGGGACCAATTGATCCACCTTCCAATGGTAAGTCCTACATCCTTGTATGCACAAATTATGTGACAAAATGGGTTGAGGCTAAACCTATAAAACATGCTAGGGATAATAAAGTAGCTGAATTCCTCTATGAGGAAATATTCACTAGGTTTGGTGTCCCTAGGGAAATAGTGACAGATCAAGGAGCACAATTCACTTCTACACTTATCACAGCCTTAGTAAATGAATACAATATAAGGCATAGGAAATCAAATCCTTATCACCCCCAGGCCAATGGCTAGGTTGAGGTCACCAATAGGGACATAGAGGCCATTTTGACTAAAACTGTAGATTTGCATAGGAAGGATTGGGCCACATGGTTACCCGAAGCTATATGGGCCTACCGTACTACCTGGAAGACTGCTACAGGATATACACCTTTTGAAATGGTGTATAGTAAAACAGTTGTGATTCCAATAGAATTCAAACATAAGACTCTAAGAACAGCATTAAAGATGGACATGGATTTAACAAATGAACAAAAGGACAGAGTCATGCAACTTAATGCTTTGGATGAGCTCAGAAGGAATGCCCTGCAGCATACTCAAATCATACAGCAACAAAGGAAAAAGTGGCATGACTGACATATCAAAACGAAGCAATTCTCTGCCAGTGACTAGGCGTTGCTCTATGACTCGAGGTACAAAGAAAATCAAGGTAAACTCAGAATCGGATGGTTTGGCCCATATGAAACTGAACATGTATTTGATAATGGTTCAATTCAATTAGTCACAATTGATCCTGTTCGATTCAAGCTACTGGTTAATGGACACCGTCTTCGGTTGTATCGTAAGTCAGCCTCAAAAGAAGAATTCATGCAACAGTTTGTTCAGGATCCTGCCATCAATCTTCTTGCAGCAAAAGGCTTTAGCCTTTCTCCTACAGCTTCACAATAATGTTTTAAATGCATGCTCATAATAAAGGTTTCCTTTTAAGGAAACTCTTTTCTTCGTTCCCACTCATCGCCACATCTCACTTTTTTATCTTCCATTCCATCCATCTGTTTCATCCATACATCTCATCCATCCACATCACTCATCCACCTCATTCATCCGCACCACCTTTAATTATGATTTCATTCCCAACTATTATATCATACTAAAGCCGTCATCTTTCTCAGCACGTACGAGCATTAATTGAAAGGTACGTGATATCTTTTGTTGTCGCATCATTGATTCATTTCATTTTATTCATTTACTACTATGTCTATATCAGTCATTATTGCCCAATCTCCGCCTATTCTTTAGTACATGTGTGGACACATGTCATATTTTAAGTAGGGGGCAGGATAATCCATTTCACTTACGCTGTTGTCACAACTGTTCAGATATGTTTCTTTATTATTTTCTGGTACTTTCCAAAGTATGACTACATGTTTCACCTTAAATTATAATTAAAATTGCTTGTTTAAGTAGTTATAACAATTATTACATGCAAACATTTTTTGATTTCATTCTTGGAAAAGAAGAGAAAGTGATGACAGGGCAGAAAGAGCAGAGCAGAAAAGTAAAAAGTTCAGAAAAGAGTTTAAGTTTTAGTCGAGACAATTGTGAATATGGGTGGTCAACTGGTAAGACATGAGCATGTAGCTCATGAGATATTGATGCAGAATCCTCAAACAGCTCAAGCATTCAGCCTCAATGGTTGGTTGAACTAAGTTTTGAGGTTAAATACTTACAATGAGGAAGCTGTAGGTGAATTTTTAAGAACTTTTTCTGAAGGAGAGGCTACAGTATGGGGTTTAACAGTAGCTGTAACCAAGGAACGAATTGCAGAGGTAACTGGGCTTCCAGTTGTAGGAGAGAATTTTTCTTCAGATGTTGTTTCTGCTAGGGCAGAATTTACAATACCAACTGACAGACCCTTGGAGGTCTCTAAGAAAGGATGCAAGCGAGTGTCGTTGCCTCCCCCATATCCAGAATATGCTGCTTTCATAATCAGGGACTTAATATGTGAAGGTCATTTTTCTTACCTACATTCCTACCATTTTAAATTGCTGAGTCATATGAGGCATGGGTTAGCCATTAATGTCCCAAACTTTTTGTTAAATCTTTTGAAGCAATGCGCTCATGAAACCCAAAGAGGGAGGGATAATTTTGTTGCCCATCATGCCCTTATTAAACTGTTGATTAAATGCTCCTTGAGGGATGTGTCACCTCTTTCCTGGAAAGAATTTGTTGCCCAAAAGAGCCTGCAACTTCCAGAACCTCCTAGGGCACTTGCTCCATAGCCTAAGAAAAAGAAAGAGAAAATAGCATCTACCAGTAGGGAAGCAGGGCAAGGGTCATCTAGTCTTGCGGCCCCTAGTCCTACAGCGTTCACACCAGAGTCCTCTGCCCAGGTGCAAACTAGGTTTGCCAGTAGGAGAGAAAAAGGAAAAACAAAGGCAGGAGAGTCATCTGGGGCAGAACAAACCCCAGAATCTGACCCTCATCCTCAAAAAAGGCAACGCTCTTCTCCTGTAGCACCTTCTTCTACAGCAATTTCTCCTATAGCAATGCCTGTTGCCACCACAAGTTCACCATCATCTTTTGATAAGGCAAAGCCCTCTAAGCAATTCAGAAAGAGGAAAGCTATGAGAGCACCTCTGGCAGTTGCAACATTGCCAAGAAGAGTTTCAACAAGAAAACAATGTAAAGTCTCCCCTGCTTCACCTCAACCTAAAGTTATCATAATTTCAGAGGAATCTGTAGGTTCTAAACATAATGTCTCTCAGGATGTATCTGAGAATGTTGCACAGAGTCCATTTGTTATTCCTAAAGAAGAACAAATTGAGACAAGGAAAGTTGAGTATATCGAAAGGGGGGTACCAAGTCTCAATGACTTGGCTATTGTGGCTATGCATATTTCAGAGGAAGCACAGTCTTCTCCACTGCAGCAACAAGAATTTATCCTGCAGCAAGGGGAAGAACAGCATGAACAATTGGAAGGGGCCAATGAAGCTTCATTACCCCCTGAAACCTGTCAAGCCATGGTTGTCTACAAAATGACATTTTTGATTGAATTGCTGGAATATCTTAGAAACACTTGGAGACCAGTCACATTGCAGACCTTGAGTTTCTGCCACCTAGCCAAGACTGAAATGCAACAAAGTCTTTGGGAGGAAGAAAAGAAGAAACTGAAAAGAGACATTGAAGGGGAAAATAGGAAATTCAGGAGTTAAAGGAGAAAATGAATGAAATGATGACAATAACTGTTAAGATTATGGAGTGTAGACCACCGCCAAGAGTTTATGTTCTTTGTCTCAAGGAACAATTTTTGTGGTTCCAGTTAATGAGAATTTCTAGGAATCTAGATCCTGTTATTCACACTGCTAAAGAATTCCATGATGCATACCAGGCAGCTCCTAATTGGCTAAGAAATTCTTTGTGCAAATTTTATTTGCATGGATTTATAATTCCCTTTGAAACAGAGTGGAATCCACTTCTGTACATTGGCAACATTCATTTAAGATCACTCATGTCTTGGGCAGCAAACGAAGCTAATTATGGCAGGCAATTGGAAGCATATGAAGAAGCAGAAAGGGATGAGCCTATTCCCTTGCGCCCTGAGAGTTTAGACCCCTATACATTGTTCAAAACTTGGCTTACTGTGGCATATGGCCATAATAATAATACAGTTAGGATGCAAATATTTGATCTCAGAAACCAAGCGTATGATGAGTTTCAAGAACAAACATACTCATTTTGGAAACTATCATACTCCAGAATTGAGAAGAGATGGGAGAGATTGACTGTTGGGTTAAGAAGGTCTGAGCCTCACAGTCCCCTGAATTTTACAACAGCTCTCAGAAGATCAAACAGATACATACAATTGGGCCTTCAAAAGAGGTTTGAGTTGTGGTTACCCTTGACATTTAGACCTCCTATGCTGATGTGGCCTCTTTATCCCTACTGAGCTACAAATATTTATGAAGATACAGAAGCTCATAGGTATGAAAGGTGGCAAAGTTTCAGGGGTTTTTATTATAAATTTGGAACTTCATTTCAGGATCATGCCTCCACCACTGATTTCAAAGAGACTACCAGAAAGTTTAATGTTGGAGGACCAACATCAAGTTAAGAAGGGGGAAAAATGATGAGCCCAAAGTATGCTCATAATTTGAGTATTATGGTGTACTTTTAATACCCTTGCTTTTGTTGTTCATGGTTGTTTAAACTCTTTAGAAACCTTTTATTGGGGGATATCCTGTAGCAATACACTTTTATATTCCTGTAGCCTATCATGTTGATATGTCCATATTTATTACCCTAATTGACTTTCCAAATGATTGGTATAACGCATGTAGTTTTTGAATGATGAAGTAAATTTGATATGTTATTAATAAATGAATATTGAGTAAGTTGTCGTGCATGTTTCCGTTCACTTTTGTTGCCTTGTGTTTCGCAGGTTGTTGAAGAAAGTATGATCGAGTCAAGCGCAGTTGATCTCGGCCTTGCAGTAAAGTCCATTTCATGCACGACTTCGAGGAAGTTATTCTGGAAAAGACTCTTTGACCGAAATTGTTGGGAAGGAATTTAAATGTCAATTAATTTGGAAAGAGTGGAATGTTGAACTCTCTCTTTGAATCGTGTTGAGCGGATAAGTTCATTTATTTAGTATGTTTATCGATTCCTGGATGCATTTACATCCACGTCTTTCTCTGTTTGGGTTAGTTAGTTAGTTGTTTTCCCAATTTAAATAAGTGTTCCTCCTATGCGAGTGAGCAAGCATAGGGAGATAGAAAGGATATCATGTAAAAGTTAGTATGATAATAAAAAGCAGAGTCTATATGACAAGAGATAGAGTTTTTTGTTAATTTTCATATGAACAGAACAATGTACACCATTATGAGTTTATGAATAAAATTTGATGAAGTTTTGAGTTCAGTACTTGCGTAATTAGTTGATGTTTGCTAAGGGGGCCCACTTAGTAAGTATCTGTAGTCAGTTAGTCAGTCGTTCATTTTTCTATTGATCATAAGTTAAATTTCATTTTTGAAGTTTCTGTGCAAACTCAGTCCTATATTGTTCCTGCAGCATCGAGAATCCATCCCTGTGTCTGTTCCTGCAGCATAAGGCTAGTTCATAGTTTGTTTCTCAGTCATAGCTGTTATGATTTCCGCTTTGGTTAAAGTATGGTTGAGTTTAGAGAGCTTAGCATTACCTTCCTGTAACATAGGTAGAGTTCTTTCCAAGTAATTATTTCCGTTAAGTTGTGACTGAAACTAGTTCTTAGTGCACATACAGTGCCGCTCCATTTCAAGTATACGTTCCCTGGTTTGACAAGTAAATGAACGACCATGAAAAGATATTAGTCACCTGCTGGAATGTCCAATTCCCAGGATAGGTTTTGCCATGATTTTCATATCCTTTTGTGGGCGCGACCACCATGAATTTTCCATTTGTGGCAAATGAATCCTAGTGGTCATCAACTATAATTTATGAAACATTATAGAACCTTCTAGCATCAACATTATACCTCCAAGTTCACTCCATTCATCTTCATTAAGTTATGTTTTCATTTTTTATGTTTCTAGTTCATTTTCACATATCACACTATGTTTTCAATGACTTCACATTTCTTAGTTTTTATAGAAATAATCAATCCATTTTATCAGCTTGTTGCATTTAGGCATAATTTCATTGTACTTACATTAGTTGAGTTAACCACCTATGTTTTTGTGTGGGGTCTATCTCTCTCCTTTAGGTGAAAAACCCTAATTGAGCAAGAGACTCATATCACCCTACAACCCAAAAATCTACGGTTTATTTTGGTGAACTTGCATGTTGAACATTATCTTTCTAATTTACATTTACATTTACATCTTATGATTCATTGCATTAGCTTTTGCATTGTTTTGAATCCTAGGGTTTTCAAAATTGTATTAGTGAATATCTTATATAGATTTCATTTTTGCACTTCAAAACATTGAAAATACAAAAAAATTGCATATGCATCCTAGGTTTGCATCATAAAAACATAAAAAAATCATTTTAAATTTTCTGAAAAGACACAAAAAAATTCACCCCTGGACTCATTCACCACCCTGGGTGAATCAGTCTAGTTGCACTTTCTACATAGCAATTTTTGGTATTTTCATAGTGTTTTCTGCATTTCTATTTTTTGTAACTACATCTCTGCCACTTTTTTTAGATTCATTATTCTATTCAATTTCTTGCATTTTTTTACTCTCATTCATTTGCATCGTGGCCTTTTCCTTTAGGGTATGTGCAGGACCATCATGTTAAAAACAAGCCCATAAGTGAGAAAAAATTCATGAAAATTAGAGTTTGAAAAATTGACGTAAGAATTTGAATAAGTTATCTATATTATTTCAAAAATATGTAATAATAGAATCTATAGAAAATTGAATGTAGTTTCTAAACTACAAGGTTTATTTTAAAAAAGGAAAAATCTATTTGGCCAAAATTTGAAATTTCAATGTAATAGTACTTAAATTTTAGGGAAAAAATAAGAAGTAGGTGTCTATCTGACCACCCTAAACACAATAAAATGATAATATTTTTTTATAAAATTTTAGATATACATAGAGGACTCATGTCTCGATTTGATGCATATTTTTTTGTAATTTGTTTCCAAGTAAATAATTAATTATGAATTTTTAATTACAACATAAAAACTCGTATGTCTGACTACCTTAACTTGGTTGAAAATTCATGAATTTTTATTTTTTTTAATCCTATAGTATGTGAAGCATAGAATGGGGTGCATGTTTTGGATTCAAAAAATGTGATACTATTTGGAAGCTATAGATGTTTTTCAGTTAGTCTATCAATCAGGACTTTAGTCATAATTCAAATAGAAAATGAATAATAATTTTATATTAAATTCAAAGGAAAACATAATTTATATTGGTGGAAAGCTGAAAATCTCCTTTAAAAACCCTTTTTGTTTCATCAATTTTGGGTAGAAAAAATGTCGTCTGCCACTACCCCACACATACCCATCATATCACCACTTTTTGGCCCATCATGATCCTGCACATACCCTTTAATAAGTTTTGGATTCCTTTGAAATCCTTATTTGACATGTCAAACTGTGCCTTTGGCTATGATCCTAATGAGATTTTGCTTCCACATTCTCCTTCAACTCCTCATGATTTTTGTCCTCGTCATGTTGACATCATTGGAGAAGATGATGCTACCATGCATAAGTTCTTAAATGAATTTCTTGAAAACATTGAATCCAATGCAACCTTTTATCCATCCATGAAGTCAAAAGACCTTCCTACAGTATCCCCTCCTGATATGTTTAGATACTTATATCCTGAAATCAATGAAGGACCTAAGTTCCCTCCAACAGGTGGACCTAGTTCATCTACATAGTCCCCTCCTCAACCATTTTATGATAAAAAAATTATGAACACACCAATCAACCTTGAAGAAACCTATGGTAAAGGTTTTACAATATTAAGCAAACAAGGATGTGACAAAACAACTAAACATAACATTCATCAAATTTTAGAACAAAGACCAATTGATGAAAACACTACAAGGTTAGGATATCAAGATCCTCCTCATGACAACAAGCCTCCTATTGAATACTGGAGACTTTGTAATGATCTTTGATTCACCACTCAATCCGAATGTTCTCCTCCCTTGTGAACAACCATTACATGATACCAATGACAAGGATGATAGGATCCCCATGGGTCCTCTTCGTCCTTCAATCCATGAAACGGGTGAATCTAGTAAATGTAAATGACCTTATAAGTTGAAAACAAAAAATTATTTCCATCTACCACTTGAATGTGAAAGGAAATTGAAAATCCTTCTAAACAAAGAATTCATCTTATTACCACCTATGAATAGGTTTCTAATCTACCCTAAAGATGCAAACATTTCACATTGCACTTATCATTGTGTTCTTGGACATAGAAGCAATGGATGTCATCAATTGAAAGAAATACTGAGCAAGTAATATTTGGTGATAATTTCTATCCAAAAAATCCATAAACTTCTACCAAAAAACTCATCATGCAATAGTTGTCAAATCTTCCATTCTCACTATTGCATGATCTTTCCCATCACCCATTTTGGCTCACTCTTTCCTTGCACCCAGTGGGGGAAAGAAGTTTTTAGCCTTGTCCTAGTAATGCATTTGTCCTTGTCCCTTAGCTGCATTATTCACCTTCCGCTTATACTAATTGAGATGGGGAGGTGGTTGACTTGTTTCATGCATGACTTACATTTGCATTACTAGCCTTTTTATGTTTCTCTTATTCTTTTCCTTTTTCTTTGATTTCATTTGTGTAATGTGATCCCCTGTAATGTGTGTTTAATTTTCTCTCTTTTTGCAAATTCATCTATTTGTACCTTCATTCTTCTATATGTCATACAATGCTTTTCCATTTTCCCTTTTTTTTATGTTTTCCTTTTGGGGATGATGCAAAGCATTGAGACACCCTATGTCTCTTCCATGTTGACCCAAAAGGTCCCTTTTCCTTTTTCTTTGTCTTTTCTTGTGTTTTCCTTTTGGGGATGACACAAGGTATTGAGATTGAAATATCTCCTTCATGTTGCCCCAAAATCTTTTCCTTTTTCCTTCACCTTTTCATTTCCTTTTCACTTGTGTTTTCCTTTTGGGGATGATTCAAAGCATTGACTATAATGTCTCTTCAATGTTGACCCAAATGGTTCTTTTTCTTTTTCTTTTCGCTCTCTTTATGTCATTCTTCTAGTTCTATGTATTTGGGGAATGATAACAGTTCTGAGCTCTTTTACAAAACATTGTAGCAATGAACATACTGACCCCAAATCCATAATACCTTATGTTTTTGGTGTGATCCTTTTGGGGGAAACCCCTCTTTCTTTTATTTTTCCTTTTCCTTCACAGGATGCAGTCTTAGTTGGAAACGTATGACTTGGCATAGGGTCTTTCCAAGTTGGCTATCATGTCTTGTTTCTTTTTGCATTATTCATCTTCTACTTTAAAGAAATTTCTCATAGAATGGTGTGTAGAAATTCCTTTAAAGTGGTGGCATACATTGCCATTATTCGTTATTCATTTTTTCTTTTCCTGGTTCTTAGTGCAGCCTTCTTGTTTCATATGATGCATTTGTCGCTTTGTGGATGACATTGGGTGTGATGTCCTTCATAAGTGTGATCTATCTTAGCATATTAAATTCCTCTTAGTGGCCTGATACGACACACTACATCCCCTAAGCTGTGAATATTATATTCTTTGATTGGTCCTCTCTTGGAGACATTAGACACAATGTTCCCTAAGTGATAGACCTCACATGAACTAACATAGACTCCTTTGAACATATTTTACATTTTACATTTTTGTATTTTGCATTTTGCATTTATATGGCCACCTTGCATAACACAACTTGCACACTTGTGGTGCCATCCTGCTTGTTCATGAGTTCTAAGAATACAAAGCTTTTCTTGTCTCATGGAGCATGAACCAAAAATTTTCCTTTGTGGTGACTTATTAAAGTTATCAAGAGGTATAACTTTGATATGGTTGAGTGGGAAACCCATTCCAAGGAATGACTTTCACCATAGCCACCTCTCTATTTGTGAGTACATATCAGTGGAGCATATGTTTCTCACCTTTTGGGCCTTCTCACATGGAATACAACCATGAGTTTTGTCATCCTAGAGTGAGTATGAATTTTTTTCTTGTTCCAAACAAACAACCTAGATCTGATCCACAACTAGCTAGGTAAACGATCAAAGCTTGATCCAGCTTTTCCTTTTTTCTCTTCCCTTTTCTTTTCCTCTTTTGTGTTCCTTTGTTCTTATGTTTATTTTTCAATGGGATCTTCATCTTGAGGCTCGATCATCCCTCTTGATCATTATTGTCTCATCTTGCTAGCATGAGTACATTTGGATCCCTCTCGATATGCATGGCTACTTTAGTGTGAGTTTGAAGCAAGTTCATCCTCTCACTAAAGTGGGGGCTAAATTTACCATAGAAAAATGAATCTTTCAACATTTTCATGGTCATTTAGGTCTTTTTCCTACGATGCTTGGCCTATTTTTCTTAGATTTAATGTTCTAATGTAACTTATACATTCACATTAGGCCTTGAATATTTAATTATTAAGACTTTATGATGTCTTGTAAAGGTGTTATGAAGTGTTGTAACAAATTTCTACACATTTATAGACTCTTCTTATTATAATTCATCTAAATATTCACTTTTTAATCCCTTACCAAGTCTTATTTTGAAGTGTTGTAAAGTCTTGTAACAAACTTTCACACTTTTCTAGGCTTGTGAACACTAATTACACCTATCTTATTCTTTATTTGGCTCCTTTATGCACTTATTGGCCATAATTAAGTGTATTTTTTAGTGTAAACCTGACAAACATCATTAAATGCAACTTATTTCCTATCACCCACTTGCACATGCCTTGAGTGGGATCCATTGACCATGGGTGCAAAATGAGTCCCTCTTGGCACAAAACTCAAAATAATTTCAAATTTCTTTCAGGTTTTTATTTATTAAGACCTAAGGTCAGCCTATGATGTATTTTTGGGAAATTAGGGCATAAGTGTGTATAAATAAGTTTTTTTCTATCCATTTAACCCCCAAAAATTTCATCCATTCATTCAAGAGTTCATTCTTGCATTCAATCTCATTTGAGTATCATAACATCATTCAATCAAGCAATTATCAAGCATGTTGGAGTAGCCATTGATATATCTTCAAACTTCAACATCAAGGGTTTGGTGAGTTTATGACACTTGGATGTTATTTTTTCATCATTCCTTTCTTATTTCATTTCATTATTAATGGTTTGATTACCAAATCGGGGTTTTACCCCCTATACTCTAACCCTTAACCATTTTCCCCTTATTTGCATGTGTGTTTACAGGTCTTGTCGGAAAAAAATTCAAAGAGATAGGTGTTGAAAAGTGGTCAATAATTCATGAAAGCTATTCAAGTCAACAAAGACCTATTTCAAGCTTGGCGACATCATTCAACCCATTTTCTACAAATTTGAATCTGTCAACCCGACAAGCAGACAAGTACAAATATGGACGAACACAGAGTTGACTTTGGAATTTACATATTTCTATAGGTGGATTGATTTTCCATCTATGATGAATCAGTCCCACTGCCAAGCTAGAGAAAGTGTTTTCTAAGGTATTCAGTTCCCGACACTCAAAAACTATTTATGCATAATTTACCAAAAGTAGGACTAATTCACCATCTATTGTGAATGAGTCCTAGTGGCCATCAACAATAATTTTTGAAATATTACAAAACCTTCCAACATCAGAATTCTACCTCTAGGTGAAATCCATTCAATTAAATTAAGTTATGTTTTCACTTTTTTATGTTTCTAGTTCATTTCTGCATATCATACTATGTTTTCAAACACTTCACATTTCTTAAGTTTTGTATAAATAATCAATCCATTTTATTAGATTGTTGCATTTAGATCATTACATTTAGGCATAATTTTATTCTAATTGCATTAGTCTGAGTGAACCACCTAGATTTTGTGTGGTGTCTATCTCTCTCCTTTAGGTGAAAAACCCTAATTGAGCAAGCGAGTCATAGCACCCTACAACCCAAAAAATATATGGTTCACTTTTGTAATAAAATTCACTTGAATCGTGGGGTCTACTAGGACTCCTATCATAATGTTACCATTGAGGCGAGTAGGAATGTAGAGAGGCGAGGGCTTGCTATTTAAGGGTAAAAACTGTGAAGTGAATTTCATAGTCGGCAAGCTAGTCGCAGGCTATGTAGTAGAAGTACCATTACCATGTTAACATAGGCCTTGGTATGAGTGATAGAATTAGTGGGATTGAAAATAATGTTTGCAAAATGTGACGAAAGGGGGTCCCTATATATATGCAATTCACTATTCACTTTCACCACCGATTTATTTGTATTTTGTTTGCTTCCATTGAGATGAACAACACCATCCTCTATGTGATCCTGTGTCTATTTAGGAGAGTATCTTTCTAATTATAATGATGTGATTAATTTTTTTTATTAAAAATGTGTCTTGGTTATTAGGTTAAGTGTTTCTGTTATTATTCAATATGGAATTTGTCTATGCAAAGTATGTTCAAGTTTTTTGTGCCATTGGGAAATGTGCTTAGTATGTTGGTTTCTAGAGGCCTAGCAGGGGGTATATTTGTATGTATGGTCTTTATGATTGTTTTGTACCTTGGAAATGGTTGGCTATGTTGTTGGTCATGTGTATTATGTAAGAGTAAATCCTTAGGGTGTTGTTGTCCTCCCCAGGTATGGATTTATTAGATTTTCTAATGATATTCTATTAAAAGTATGCATATTTCTATTGGGTGAAATGAAAACCCTAAGTATTGTACTATCTATTCATGATGGCTGAATTATGGCTATGGGTTGGGACATGGATTCATATTGTTTTGATCGGTTTTTATGTGTTTTTGATTCATGTGCAAGTTGGACAACCCCTTGCTCTGGTAGGATTTACTAGTTATAAGTAGGGGGAGTGGCTCTCAATAGGGGCCATAACCCAAAGTTTTGTCCAGGACAACCCATTGGAGGGTTTCTTAATCTAGTGATAGCCTTAATAATGAATTAGGGTGAATAGGTATAATTCACATTAATCAAGCTAATGATATGCCTCAATCATGGCTCAAGTGCTCATTTAGTCTTGAGATGAGATGGGAAGGCCTAGAATGGCAAAATCAACTACCTTGTCCTCGTGAAAATTACATTGGTACCACATGAGTTTGTATGGGGGATGGGGATCAGGAGAGGCTACAAGGATTTAACATAGGATGGGGGTCAGGGCCTAGGGAGATCTACCAAGACAACCCATATCAAGCTATTCAATGACACTCCTCTCTATTGTAGTCTAGCACTCCCTAGTTTTAAAACCTCATTTTGTTGTGAGAGTGCCTTTGGAAATGAAGTAAGTGTTGTAGGTAATGTTAGTGTGATACAATTATTGTCCTAGAGTCCATGTATAACCCTTGATTGTGTTATCATATTGCTTTCCTAACTATCTATCTCTATGATGTGGGACCTTGTGTTATCTCTTAGCATGGGGGGTGGACCTCAGGGTTCCACATGGTCATGAGGTTGGTGCTTTTTCCTCCATTTGGTATTCTTGATGCATGTTCATGTGCATGGATACTATTTACTGTGTTGTGGACTCCGAATCCTATTCTAGTTCAAGAAGGAATCCTTTCATGTATTTATATTGGATTGAATATCAATTGTATCATTTACTATAATTTGATGTAATATTCCCACATGTACTAGGGGAAGCATTATTATAAAGTTATTGTAATGATGTAATAGTTATTGATGAATTCTTCTTGTAATGAATATTGTAATACAATGCATCTTGCATACGTAGTTAGTTAGAAATGATCTTTAATTTTGATTAGTAGATTTCATGTTATGGGAGTAAGTAATGTAGAAGCATTTAATGTGGTGTTTTAAAATGAACCTTTCTTGTTAGATAAATTATGTTACCTCAGTAGTTGATGAAATTATTCTAGTTATCTTGATTAATAGTAATGGGTATGTGCAGGATCATCATGGAAAAAATAGGTCCTTAAGTGGCGAAAAATTCAAAAAAATTAGAGTTAGGCAACTTGATGTAAAAATTTGGATAAGTTATCTATATTATTTCAAAAATATATAAGAATAGAATCTATAGAAAATTGAATGTAGTCTCTAAAATACTAAGTTTATTTAAACAAAAAAAATCTATTTGGTGAAAAATTGAAATTTCAATGCAGTAATACTTAAATTTCATGGAAAAAGTAAGAAGTAGGTGTCTGTCTGACCACCCTAACCACAATAAAATGATAATATTTTTTTATAAGATTTTATATTTAAGTTGAGTACTCATGGCCCGATGTGATTCATATTTTTTTGAAATTTTTTTCCTAGTAAATAATTAATTATGAAATTTTTATTACAACTTTTAAAAAATATAAAAACTCATATATCTAACCAACTTAACTTGTTCAAAACTTCATGAAATTCATTTTTTTTAATAGTATATTATGTGAATCATAGAATGTGACACATGTTTTAGATTCAAAAAATGTGATACCATTTGAAAGCTATAGATGTTTTTCAATTAGCCTATCAATTAAGACTTTACTCGTAATTCAAACAGAATATGAATAATAGTTATTCATTAAATTCAAAGTCAGGAATAATTTATATTGGTGGAAAGTTGAGAATCTCCTTTAAGAAACCTTTCATTTCATCAGTTTTGGGTTAAAAAAAAAGTTGTTAGCCACATACCTTACACATACCCATTATAATGCCACTTTTTGGTCCATCATGATCTTGTACATACACTAGTGTGAGTAGTGTAGTTAAGGAACCTTAGAGGACCTAGGTTTAGATTATATGTTATGCTACGTTATGCATTCTATTGTAACTTCCTTTTAAAAGAAAAGAAAATTGTTCCATTAATATGTTCATGGTTAGTGTTGTCCTCTTCGGTTCATCGGCGGGGGTATTACACCTAGTATCAAAGCCCAAGTTTCTAACACTGGGCACTCTAGTTTCATATGAGCCCATTATGTTGTCCTAGTTTCTTGTACTCTTGAGATTATTTTTTTCTCTTTTTCTATCCTTGCCTAACAAACTTAACCTAGTGGGGGTTGAGGATGGTCCCACAGTGTAGTATGGGATGCAACGTGCCCTCTTCCCATGATGGTGCAGAAGACCGGTGGAAAAGATAGGATGTATGGTGTAGTGCACAATTCATTGATATTATTTCTATCTAGGATGCATTATGGACCCTTGTGTAGCTTTGTGATGTGATTTCTAGTGATGCGAATTTGTGTGTATGTGAAAAATGTATGTTAAATCATGAATATAGTACTTATGAAATGATAAATTATGCTTCCATGCTTTTAAAAAGGTGTAAATCATCATCTTGTGTTGAATATGTTATGATATTTAGTGTTTTATAATGAATAAAATGGAATTTCTTGTTTGTAAATGATTGATATTTAATGAAAAACGTGTGCTTTACATATATAATTATGTTGTGTTTTATGGAAGTGTAGCATTCTAATGTATTGATTGCTTAAAAATGTATTGGAAGGGGAATTGTAATTTAAGGGTAAAGAAAATGAAATGGTAATGCATTTGAAATTGAATAATTTTATATGTTTATGTTATGATAAATTATGCTTGTTAGGATTAAAAGGGTGGAATGTTTTCTTGTCCTGAAAGAGGCCGATGGGCGTTAATGCTAAAATGTAAGGATTTTGAGTGGTTTATGTACTATGAAATCATTTTGAAATGCAAGTCTTGATTGTGTAACTATTAGTGTGACATGGAAAACTAAAAGGATAGGTCATGAATGAAATGGACTATATAAGTAAATATTCTTGTGAGATGAATTATTTTTATATAAAAAACTGGAGTGTATATTATTTTGAGGTAATGAATCAGCTTTGATGTTGGTAATACAAATTTGTAGTACTAGTGTGTTATGTTTCCACCCTAGTTTGTGAATTCTAGGAATAAGTCATGTTTTAGGGGAGGAGGATGTAGTGCCTCTCCATTCTCACCATGGATGTGCAGGTAGTTTGGCTTTGGAACTTGGAGATGAATGTAAAATAATAGGGACATTTAAAGGTATGTGATAATGATGTTAAGTAGTTGATCTATTTTATGATGAGACATTATGATACACTATTTGATGTTAGAATTATTTCTGTGATGATGCCTTGATGACATTTCTATTACCTAAGGTTTTATGCATAAGTTATGATTAGAGTATGGTTTTACTTTATTATGAGGACTAATGCTATCTTGAGCACTATGTGATTTTCTTATCATGAATATTATGCAATTATCTTGTGAATGTTCTTATTCTAATTTCTATGTAACTAATTGTTGTATGAGTTGATTTGGTTAATTGGTGACATCTTTACTGATGTGTTTGCGTGAAATGGACAGTGTTGCATCACTGACCTGTGAGTACCCTATGATGTCGTGATTCCCTTTCATAGTGTGTTTATTTATATGGATATTCATGACCATTTTGTGTGTTGTAGGTTGTAGGTAGGAATTGACTCCACCTAAATCGATAGGTCTTAGCATGCCTTGAAACCCAATGAATCAGTTGAAAAGAGATAGCACTTGGTCCCCTACCCTAGCCATCATCCTCAAAGACAATGAGTATATGATTTAAGACCCCATTAGTTTTGTCAGTTTGTTAGTTTAGTTAGTCGGTGTTGCTTGAGGTCTTGTTTTTTGACCCTGGATAGTGGTTAGATGATCAATTGGCATTTGGTATATTTAATTTAATTTTCCTAATAATATGCCTTTGGCTATTTTATGTATTTATATAAATTGGGGTATACTTTGATAAATAAATATATAAATAAATATACATATAAATAATCTTAGTGAATAATAAAATAAAATAAAATAAAATTATAGTGTAATGTTATAATTAATAAATACTAAACATATTATGATAAATAGAAAGGCTTTGCATGCAACTCTTGCAAACATTGAATAAATTTTCTAAATATAGGACTGCAAATGACAATTATAGTCAAAATGCAACAACATGTAGTTGCAAATAGTTATTAAAATTAATTATTTACCAAAAATCAAACTTTGCATGGAATCTTCAACTTTGTCTCCTATAAATATTTTGGGGTTTTTAGAGTTTGAATTTGGTTTTTTATTGGGGGGTGGAATGAAGGGGGAAAGAATTTTCCTATAAATTTTCACACATTGTTGATTTTGCTTGGAATTTGGGGGTCTTGGAAATTTGATTAGGGATTTGGAGAAATTAGATCTACAAGCAGAAGTTGGACCTCGACTTTAAATCTCCTCCTGCCAAGGATTGGATCCAGATTCTTTTCTTCTATGTATTCAATGTTTCAATTATCAATACTTGTGCATTTATTTTAGGTTTTGTTGTATTCTATGTCACCTCCTTTATTGATTGATTTTTTAAAACAAGTTTTTAAAGGGCTCCTATCTTTTCAATCGCATTCGATGCATATTTTTCAATCATTGTATTCCATGATTTGTCATATTTTGAGGCATTCTATTAATTTTTTTTGTTGTTATCTCTTCATTGTCGATTCTTGTATACTTTCCTACAAGGGAAATTTAAACAACAAATTTGATATATAAACACAATCCCTATAGTGGGGTTTGGCATCACACCAGACAGTCGCACTTGCTTGAAACTTTCTTATCCTTTTTAACATATTCATATTGTGCATATCTTGTTGTCCCAGCCAATTACATTTTCCTGCCTAAAAGATTCTAAACCATTTCATCAACTATGAACCTTGCCACTCCTCGCTTTTGAATAGATGTTTAGAAAAGAACATAAGTCACATAATTTTTAGGATCCAAGAAGAAATATTGTTGCTATAAATACTTAGCCTATATTCATATGTGATCCATAGGCACCATCAGTTTAACTGGTATCTTAGTGATAAGGTTTAGGGTGTTCCCAAGATAGCCAGCATGGGCATGAAGGTCAACCGTGCATGCCTAATGATCAACTATATATAATGCAATAAGAGTTACTGATGCATTACGTATGCAACCCAAATCCTATAAACTTGAATGACTCCATGCGCCTTGAACACAAACAAAGCTTATAATGTTAGCTTGGGTTCTAGAGTTCTTCATAAATTGAAATATTTTGAGCGCTTCCTTGCAAAATCTATTTTGCACATATTCTCCAATCATTTTCTTCAAGGAATTTTTTCAAACAATTCAGGTATTTTTCTATAATTCCACATCTTGCATATATGTCTTTGACAACATTTTCAACATTAACATATGTCAAAAACCCCCCTACTTTTATGCTTTAGTGCATGCCCATAGGTTGTCCCAAATCTCCCTTCTTCACATAGGTAGGGAGAACTCTTGCAAAGAATTTGGCTTTACCCCTCTCGATTACATTCCTTAGCAAGTAATATCATTCATTTAAGGAATTATCTTATTTTTGCATGCAATGAAGTGTCTCTATACTGGAATCCAAAAGTAGCTATTCCTAAATGTCCTTTGAAGTCATTCTTTGTAAACATGAACCATTGTTTGGTTTCTTTAATCAATCATGTCAAGATTTGATGATGGGTGGTTGTTGTCTTGAGTATGGGTGATTTTCTATTTTGAGATTTTTTTTTTATTAATAGGTCATGTTCTAGATTAATTGAACTTGGTGATTGGTATATAGAGGAAACAATATCGATCAAGTTTAAGTAAAAGTATCATAGTAAGTTGCTCGATAAGAAAACCTTCATAAATTTTTCTAGAAAATATTTCCTTTATTCTTGTATTCTTCTCAGTATTAGATGTTAATATCAAACTCCTCTTCATTTAGTTATTTAGCAAGTAAATTATTTGTTTAGTATAACAATTGCTTGGTGCTATCTCTTAATGCGCATTGTTGCTTTATAGTTTCTTTACCTTCTAATCGTTTCAGATTATATGCTTTTATTTGAAATCATCTAAGCATTGAATCTCCTTGCGCCGATGAACTATGTATGGAGATTATGTGTAATTCAACTTATATATAATGATCATACATTGTTATTTATCTCATTATGTTTAAGTTTTTCTTTGCTAAGCCTAATTTACATATATTTATAACTAAAAATAGATGTATGAAAATGAATATCAAATTTTATTGTGTAGCTCAATATTTCTATATACATGCATTTATATATAGATTGGATTCATTTAGAAGTGATAGACTTAATATAGATCAAAATATAGAAGTACGGTTAATGTAGATTAACTAATAATCTAATAATATACATATAATTCAATATTCTGTAATAATTATTAAATGGAGCAATGTAAATAGGAATAGACATATTTAGTTATGTAATTGATGAATGCATAAAAATTGATGAAGATTAGAATCTAGTGTATTCTTGTGTTAGGAATACTAAATGAGAGACTAGTGATCGCTCCATGAATATAATATTGTGTTGACCTTATTGAGTCTATTGATGTAGCTCTTCTTGCATCTAAACAATGTCATGATAGTAGTGATAAGTATAGTGTCTTATATTATTTTTGTAAATATATGTTGATATTAAGTTAGTTTATAAGTTGAATATAATGGGTTGATTTAATGATCATTTGCAACATAATAAATTAGAATTTTAATTTAGATATGGTATAGTCACATAATAGATATATGCCTTGCTTGATCATATGTTCTCATTGATTATCTTTATGAAACTTTGAGTATGGAATTGTGCAAATGCACTTGACATTTATATAGAGTAAAAGCATAAAAAAAATAATGGTGATTAATTTAGAGGTGAGTATTAGGATGAGTATTGGGTGTATTTGAATATGTTGGACTATTTAAACCCAATTAGGGTGAGAGATGTAGTTTGTTCGCCTAGTTTTCCATTGTTGTAATTAATTCCATTTCAATACACAAGTTCTAAGTCAAGTGTGAGAAATTTAACTTGATTATCTTATTTTATTAATTTATCCTACTAATTAGTTATTTTGTTGCTAATTATTGAGTTATTTAGAGAGTTGATTGTTTTGTCAATGATTTAGTTACCCTTAAATATAGTTATTTTTAGTAAATAATCTATTGATTGAACTAAGTGGTTAAGTTAACATGAAAGATAACTAAGTTAAGATAATGTCTTATTTAGGGGAGTATCTTTTTTATTATAATGTTGTGATTAATTATTTCTATTAAACATATATCTTGGTTATTGGGTTAATTTTCTATGTTCTTGTTAATGATGGAAGTCATTAGTGTAAAGTATGTTCAATTTTTTTGTGCCATTGGGAAATGTGCTTAGTACGTTGGTTTCTTGAGGCCTAGGAGGGGATATATTTTTATGTATGGTATCTATGATTGTTTTACCTTTGAAGTGGTTTGAATATGTTTTTTGTCATGTGTATTTTCTAAGAGTAAATCCTCACGGTGTTTCCCTCCTACTCATGTATGGACTCATGAGATTTTGTAATGATATTATATTAAAAGTATGCACATGTGTATTGGGTGAAATGAAAAACCTAAGTGTTGTACTAAATGTTGTTGATGATGGATGAATTGTGGCTATGGGTTGGGGCATGGATTCATATTGTTCTGATTAGTGTTTATGTGATTTTGATTAGTGTGCAAGATGGACAATGCCTTTCTCTAGAAGGGTTGACTAGTTGCAAGTAGGCAGAGTGGCTCTTAATGGGGGCCGAAACCCAAAGTGGTGTCGATGACAATGCATTGGAGGGTTTTTTAATCCAATTATAAACTTAATAATGAATTAGGGGGAATAGATAGAATTCACATTAAAGAAGATAATGATATGCCTCACTCATGGCTCAAGTGCTTGTTTAGGCTTGAAATGTGATGGGAAGGCCTAGAATGGAAAGATCAACGACCCTGTGCTCATGAAAGGTATTTTGGTACCACATGAGTTTTTATGGGGTTGGGGATCGGGAGAGGCTGCCGGGATAACCCAAGATGGGGGTCAGGTCCTAGGAAGATCTACCAGGACAACCCATATCAAGCTATGTGATGGAACTCCTCCCTATTGTAGTCTAGAATTCCCTAGTTATAAATCCTCATTCTATTGTGAGAGTGCCTCTGGAAATGAAGTGTTGTAAGTGATGTTGGTGTGATGAAAGTGTTATGTTGGAGTCCATATATGACCCTTGATTGTGTTAGCCTATTGCACTACTATCTATTTTTTTGAATGATATGGGACCTTGTGTTATCTCCTAGCATAGGGTGTAACGCCCTGCCATGCAACCCCAAAGGAAACAATAAAAACTAACATTTATAGCACATTTTTTTTAAATAACCAACATGCATCATAATAATCATATATCATGTGAAATGAAACTATACATGAACAACATATACAAGGTCCCTTGGGGTTACATGACTGCATTACTTTTCACATCAACATCATTACATTACATTAAAGATAACATACTAGTAACCATAAGATAATAAGAGCACAGTAATATATTAAAACATGAAGTTACATTGATTCAGGAATAAATTAACACAATGGTACTTCCCAACATGAATGGAATTAGTACGATAACAAGAAATGATACATCTAGAATGTATGAATGCAAATCTATTAGGTTGAATCCAACTCTAGTACAAACTCTAAAGCCACTATAACTGGTAGAACTCGATCTCAGCTATGGACCCAATGGGGTGAATAGCATGTTCCACCCAACCAAATGGACTTAAAGGACCACCCCCATTCTAAGGATAAAACAAGAAAGATCCACAATGATAATCATCAATGAAACAAGGATTACAATGTTCAAGAAACAACAATAACATTTAAGGTAACCTCCAACACAAGAAACAAACGACACAAGATGTAATCAACATATGAAATAAACAACACAACATAAAAAAGCATCAAAAAACATATGATAACATCCACTTCTAGAGGCTCAAGGACAAAAAGAGGGAAAACAACAAGATATAGGTTGTTAAAGGGTGGAGTGTCATCACATAGGTGCTATGGGTTACCTTGGCGTAACCTTCCTAGGCTACTAGATCACCTTGGCCACCTCTACCGGCTGCTAGACCCCCATGCCACTATGTGGGATCAACCTACCTTGCAAAATTACTATGCAGAAGCAAGGCAGTTGACCTTGCCATTCCAGGTCTTCCCACTCATCCCAAGCCTAAATGAGCACTTAGACCTATGAGTGAGGCTACATTATCTGAATGAATGTGTAGAAGCTACCCAACACCCTAATTAAATTAATTAAGTTATCACTTGATTAAACTCTCAAGGGTTACCCTGAACCAACCACTTTGGGTGTTGGACCCCCATTGACCGCCACTCCCCCAAGTAACAATAATATCTCAAAATCACAACGGTAAGCCAACTTGCACAAGATATGAAATCCAACAAAATAACTACACCAAGTGAGGCATGCATCAATTCACGCTAGAAATTTAGTGTAATGAAAACCAAATTCAAGTGCAACGCTTCAACCACTTAAACACAAACCAAGTACAAGATCAACCATCATCAAAGTGACAGAGTCATAAAACAACCCGCATTTAGGTGAAACAACATAAAACTCAATAATTACTTTAGACTTGATATGGGCTACCCAAGACAATCCTTCTAGGTTTTTGGGCCCCATACCAATGGCTCTTTCAAGTAAAACCATATCCCCTCTAAACTTTGGAAGACCGAATAATAACAAATCATAAAGTGAAGAATAATGAGTGGCATATGACAACAAGATCTTCAACCTTAGTCAAAAACTAACATATTACACTCCATGCAAAATCAACCAAAAAACTACCATCTTCTCAATATCCATCAATCATGACAAAAATAGTAAAACCAACTCACAATCACAAGAGTTCTAAATAAATATCCATATAAAGTACTTATGAATCAACAATTAAAAGAATGTAAGAAAAAAAAACATTCAAGGGATCATTTATTTTCATTTATTTACATTGTCCTTTCATTTATCTAAATGTAAATTGATCAAAGTCACTCATTTAATTATCTAGGTAAGCAAGTGAATTCAATTCCCTTGATTATCTACTCAAACCCTTTACCTGTAACAACCATACTAACTTCATTAACAACTAACCTAAGAACAAATCTTTAATTTCACTAACACATTTAAGATATAAATTTAAGGACCATTTTAAATAATCAGTTTCATTTACAGTTTATCTTTCCACTCATGAAAAGATCATTTAAAATAATTAAAGAAACTATATTAGCATATTTTACAAATATCTAACTAAACATTTTAACCCAACATTTTACTTTTAATCATAATTGTGATATATATATATATATATATACACATACATACATATACACATCATTATAGATGAGTGTATATATATATATAATTTAGATACACTGTTGTTTTAAATATAAATATGTTTACCTAGAATAGACGGCTGTCAAACAACAAGACATTTTACATAAATTAAAGAATAACCATACATATACAAAACCGAATGCCCATATATTATCGAATTCAAACCTAAAGTATCACCCCCGATTTCCAAATACATATTTATCAATTTCAAGCAACATGTATAGTTATCAATTAATTACCAAGATAGAGCAATCGAATTTCAATTCCAGTATTCAAAAGTAGATGCAACTCGAAATAGAAAATTTCAATGCCATTCAAAAGATCTGCTCTCATTACAATTACACTACCTAGAATTGGTCAATGCAGGGGAAGAAAACACCTGAAGCAAGAGGAAAACGTGCTGCTAGAAGGAGATACAAGCAAGATTCAGTGACAAAGGAGACACCCTTGGTGACTGGTCTCTAGACCTCCTAGTGACATTAAAAGTGGAATTCTTTTGTATGAAGGTGAATGTTTCTAGATCCGTGGAAACAATGTGAATAAGAGAACTTATAAGTGAAGGTCTTTATAGAATCTAAAACATATGAATGAATCCCTTGGATATTGATTAAAATAGAATGAACAAGCCATTTGAGAATAGATTAAAATCAATAGGAGAAGAGGAAATAAATGCAAGGTATTATCTCTAAAACTGAATTTACATCTCGAGAGGACAACTATAGATTATATGAAATAGTCACCCTTAAAAGGTGTAAGCAACTGCTTCATTCAATTCTAAATTAACAACCAAACACCAAGAGTAATTTTTGATACACGCATGCTATGCACCAAGCCTAGTTGGTTGTCAAGCATAATGGATTGTGCATACCAAAGTGGGAAAACCAGGATGCCACACATAAACCGAAACACTATTTCTGATGTTAGGGTCGATCTGCCTAATTATACATATAAACCAACATAGACACAAGGACAAAAAGGCCAATGACCAAGGAGGCAACGAGATTTTCATGCAGGTTGACATTTATAAAGAGGACAATCATAAGCAGATTCGCACTCAGGGCTAGAGTAGCCATACTATCGAATATTCTAACTATAGGATAAACGATGAGTGCCTTAAGACATATTCACATTCAAACATTTGGTAGAGAAAGGAAGAACAACGTACCATTTCAAATATCAGAGAAGGGGGAAAATAAATTTGAAATACAAAAGAACAATTGTACGTAAGGGTTGATTGCATGGTTTAAAAGTCAAAATCAAATATAACACCAGGGGTTTATCTTAATATTATCTTATATCAGAGCTCCAAGTAGACGACATCTCCCGACTTGTAATCACAGGTCTGTTGAGTTATGCACCTCATCGTAGCCAGCCCCTCCCAATCTAATAGCACATAATATGGCAATGTAGAACTATCTAATACTGATGGTTCAACCGCTTAGGAAGGACTAAAAGAGGAAGTAATCTTAAACAAAAATTTATGTCAAACCTACATCACTAGAATGGTATGATTTTCAATCACCTATTTATAAAGAAGTTGATTCCAAAATCTACCTTCCTATGAAGGCCCACAATACTATTATAAAGGGAACTC